>JASANE010012690.1:0-15774 GCA_030248225.1 Trileptium ribeirensis
CGCTTTGCCAGCTTGATCGCCGCCGCTGCAGGAGCTGTCTCAGGTTTCCTAGGCCCTGGGAATTCCTTTTCAAATGGAGTACACATTAACAATGTGCGCCAACAGGTAACTGTCCTCGAGAAATTCATGCGCGAGACCAACGATGTCTCCTTTCGAAACACTAAAGCCATAAGGCAACTCACACGAGCAAACGAGGACATCTACGCATTCCTGCACCATAGCATGCAAGAGGTGGTCTCTATGATAGAACAGGTTAGGTGTGCCGATCAGAAAGAGATCGCACACGTGCACCACCAGCTAATAGATCATATCCTTCGAGCCAATATGCGCTCGTCGGTACAAGCAATAATGGAGTCCATGTTGAACGGCGAATTATCTCCCGCCGTTATCGACGTCGTCATGCTACGACGGTTATTTTCCATGGATCCGCGCATTTCTAAGACTATCCTCATGCGCGAGCCCAGTCTCGCCTATCAGTTCGGTCGCGTCATGCCTGTAAGCGTGGACCTAACCGCATTCCGCTTTGGATTCATATTGCAATTGCCATTGCCAATGCGCAATGATGTCAGACCATATTTTCGGATCTATAACACCGGCTGGAACACACCTGCCACACAAACGCAGCTGAGATTGCCACTCCCTCAATACGCCGCCCGCTTGGGGCATATTCGCTTCGAATCACTCAATTTAGGAGCATGCAAACAAAGACCAGGAATTGCTTTCTGCGAACCGCACGCGCTAATCACCGATCATAGCACCAACTGTTTGGAATGGATAATTGCAGGCGAACATGTACCTGAGACCATTAAACATACATGTAGCAACCGCTCGCTGATAGGCCCACTTACCAATGACACATCCGTACATACGACTATACAGGGAGTATTGATTCGGACTAGTGAACCTGAGGTCATATTGACAAATCGGAGACAACTAGCGCACGTGACGATGGGTAAGACGATAAAAGTACCGCCAAATGGAGTGTTATGGTTTCCACACGGAAACTACACCCAGTTGGTTATAGGATCAATAGTGCTCACTAGCATGTTGAAACCCGAAAAGATTACAATAAAATTCGGACCGAATATCACTATTGACCGGCTATCCGGTATCAAACTAAGACCTTTGACATGGGACTCACTTGACAACGCCAAGGCTATAAATCTGCGGGTCGCGCAAATAGCCAAGGATCAGGTACGCAGGGTAGTTAACCTTCCTGCTGTGGAATATACGGGATTCCTGCCTTATTTCCTCATCACCGTCGCTATAGGACTGATTACTTTGATTTACTTCGTGACTAAATGTAGGGTTCCGCCTAAATACGGATATTATATTCCCCGGTGGTTCCCATGTCGTGGACGACTAATCAGGACTGATAGTAAGCCTAGGAAAGTGATTCGATGGACTAGAGCGAGACCCCAAATACCGAGTGCCCCACCCGCGGAAGACGACTTCCCTCATACGGACAGAACTTCACCGACTGAGGTCACGGTTGGGCCTTCGGGAACGCCGCGCGTGTCTGTCGCGTCCAGCCGTGCCCCACGTCGCTCGAACAATTACATCACGTAATTCCTCCGAGGAAGAACTTGTCTTTATCGAGGACGACGAACTATTCGCAGCCCCCACTCGTGACTATTCCGTGTTGGCTAATAACCGGTGACGCAGCTGCATGGCAAAATCTTTGGTGAAGTTTAACGATAGCTAACATTTGAAAAAAATTTTAGCAATCAGATATATATATTTAATAAGTTGTCGCTTGGCGGAGTTTAGCGCATGGAATGTCGATATTGCATGGTTTTTGCCAACTTATAATATGAGAAACTTTTATATTTTAGCATCAACCACTAGTACGACTACAACTATACCTACTACAACAACAACAACAGTTATAACAACCACAACTACAACTACCATTACAACGACGACTGGTACGTACTAAAAATTAGAATTTATGCTTATCAGTTTGGCGTTACTGTTATAATTGTATGCAAGAACTACTCCAAGAAGTGCCTAGTATTAAGATGGTTAAAATAAAAAAGTAATTTTTGTTTATGATGCCAAATCCGAACGTCTAAAAAGTTTTGCCCATTGAAAATAAGTCTATTTAAAACGTCTGTCCTAGAGATATTTGTTTTTAAATCCGACGTTCGTAGCTGCTTCTAGGGAGATGGCCTTTTAAATCGGCTGTTCCCGAATGTGTTGGGCAATTATTGTTTCAACTCGGCTGATTGTGGGTTGCTAAATGTAATATCTACGTAACAGTGCGATCGCGCTGCAAATTGACTAGTTTTAAATCGGTAACACTCAAAGCTAAATCAAGACGACTTTTCACCTTAACCATATTAGTGGGCACATCTCGCAGTGCTTTTCCACATTACACGAAAACAGACACGGCCACTCAGCGTTGGATGATCAAAAGCATTTGACGAACCTGTTAAATATTATCCTAATCCCCATAAACTAGAATATCACTGATTTGTTTCCCGTGTAATGCCGATCTAATCATGCTGAATGTTGTTGACAAGACTATGGCTAATTTGAAATTTTGATACGTAAACATTTTCTATTTACATTCGCTAAACAAGCTGTTGACAAATCACGAAATGCTATCCAGATGCCCATAACCTGGAATATCACCTATTTGTTTACCGCGTGATACCGATCAAAACATGATGAGTGTTGTTAACAAGAAAATGGCTAATTTGAAATTTTGATACGTAAACCTTGCATATATTTCTATTTACTAAACTACTGAACTGTAGAACCGACGTTCGTGGACGAATTTGATACTAAATAAAAGTTTCTATGCGCAATTAATTTGACATTTGTGCTTTGCTACAATGGCATTTGTAACAACTGTGTCAACGTAAACATAATATTTTGAGCATTTCAGCATTCTGTCCAGCACAATTCGTTGAAAAACCATCCGGATGTTACGCTCTCCGATCTCAAACGGGCCTTACGTATTCAGCGTCTGTTCAAGCATGCAAAAACCTAGATTCGCGGGCACATTTACCAGTATACCGTGACACGTCGGAACTTAATGATTTGAAAGCGTACATGGCAACTGTTAACGTAAACGATGTTTTAATATCTGCTACCGACGCAGCAGTTGAAGGTGCATGGAAAGGAACTTCCGGGACGGATCCACTTGTTCAGTACCCATGCTTAATTGGGCATCCAGTGAGCCGGGTGGCGGAACGGGTGAAAATTGTATCAATTCAGTAGTAGCGGCCTACATGACTACCCGTGTGATCATACTGGTTGGCCGACGATTTGTCATATACCCAATTTTGATCTTTGCCGTGAGTTTGCAACGTTCAATGTTCTTTTTGTACAGATATGAATTTTACCTTAGTGCAAAATCTAACTCAGCTGCAGTACAGTAAACCTATGTAACGAATAATTATGAAGTGTGTTGTATTGTGGTTTTATTAAGTAATATAACGAAACACTTTATCCATCATAACAGTTACAAATTATACCGATTTAAAATTAACAAAACCATTACGGGTATACCGTGGCCAAAGCTCCCAGTTTTAGGTTCAGTCTATAACAACGTGCTGTCAACTTCAAACCATGGGGTCCTCATGCAAGGCGCTTCATCTTTTCCTGATTCCGACCATGAACAAATAAGCTTTAATTAGAAAATTAACAAGACCATTACGGGTATACCGTGGTCAAAGTTCCCAGTTTTAGGTTCAGTCTATAACAACGTGCTGTCAAGTTCAAACCCATGGGGTCCTCATGCACGGCGCTTTCATCCTTCCCTGATTCCGACCATGAACAAATACGCTGTAATTTGAAGAAAATTAACAAGACCATTACGGGTGTCCCGTCGTCAAACTTCCCAGTTTTAGGTTCAGTCTATAACAACGTGCTGTCAAGTTCAAACCCATGGGGTCCTCATGCACGGCGCTTCATCCTTCCCTGATTCCGACCATGAACAAATACGCTGTAATTAGAAAAGCTAATACAAAACCTATTGTCACATGGTAAAATTCAACACGGGAGTGTGTTAGTGTTGACATACGACAAGTCCATAATAACATGTTTAGCTGTTGGTAACATGCATAAGAAACTAATAAACCACGTACTTCAAGTTCAGACCCTTACTGATGAGCAACTATAAAACATCATTGGACAAGGCTCATCGGGGTATGTTGGCATACAATAACGATATATACGAATAGCCAAGAAAGCCAGTTGCCATTTCGGTAAAAAAACTACGTGTTATTGTCTAGACACTGGCAGTGTTTTAGGCTTTAGGTACTTCGTAAAATGAATTAGGTGAGCCACTTATCTCGCATTCGGTTTGTTTAAACTTACATTGGGTTAGCGATATTTTGCCTCTTTATCCAGGACAACAAGGCGAATGTGTTCGATTCACAATCATGGAGATGACTGTAACATCAGTGCAGGGGCACCCATACGACACTTGCCGCCACCTTTACAACGTTTGAGTGCCATTTTACAACATTCGGAGCTAGTATAGGGACAGGGGTAGGATGGTGCACTAAGTACAGTGGTTTAAATCAACGCTTGGTATAATTTAGTGCAATAATGAGTCTTGATTTGTTAGTAAATGTTGGTTTATGACATGAAACATTGATTCGATCGCTACAGTACTATCTAAAATACTTTTCCGTGGATACGCTTAAAGCGAAGGCTAGAACATATTTTCACATTTTAAACTAAATTTCTTTTATATGTTTTACAAATTTTAGATAAGTATTGTTAGTTATGACTGTTTTTGTATAACTTCGATTTGTATCTAAGCGGTTTTCAAGTCATGTGGAAACCAATGTTCTCCTTTCTTTGCTATAAATATTTATTATCGACGAAAATTGATTACACGTATGAATTCATTTAACATAACATGCTCTTAAATTCCACTAAACATACGTTGTCAATGTTTCTTTTCAAATATTATTCAAATTACTATGTAAGACCTATATTTTATTTTGAGTCAGTGGCCAGATATATAGCCAAACTCCTATTTTAGACGAAGCAAGCCTAACTCTGAAGCTGGGGAGTGAGCCAACTTCATTTGGCTGTAAAATTTTTTTTTATATCTAAAATGTTCCAATATATGTAAACTTCACATAGCCTCTTCAAAAGTCAACAATTAGAGAAAATAGCTGCATTAAAATAATTGATAACCAAAGAAAACAAATTCAACTATATTCTTTCATATAGAGTTGTTGGTTGCAGATAAAACCCACTCTGCAGTTTAGGACGGGTAAGGCTTGCCTCTTTAGTACATTGTGCGCTTATGTTTTAAAGTTTACTTTCCAGTGTTACATTTAAAAAATTTTGATACATGTTTTATCAAGATTTTTTCTTTTTTAAAAATATAAAATTATTATTTTCAGCTGTTTTCTCACGGATAGGACGGTGTGTGTCTGGAGGGGGCAAATACAATCTCAGATGGCATTGCACCCTAACTACGTGCCGTTAACAGATAGAAGCTAAAATAAATACGCAGCCATAGTGATTTACAAAACTTTAGAGTCTTCAATAAAATTTGTCGTAACTAGTTATACAAAATTACCAAATATGATTTCACACGTTTGAAATTTTAGCTCGCTTTTGGAGCTCAAAATTAGATCAAATTTTCGTTTTTTTTGCAACTTTGGTAAATTTGAAAGTGTGAGCACTGTTCACACTTTTGTGGCATATTACTTTAGCGCGATAATGGGCATTGAAATTTATTATATTGAAAAAAAATTTTAGCTTTAAAATTGGACCAATCAATTGAACCAAATTTGATCAAAATTTCGCTATTAACTCGCAATATATAAATATTTCTGATTATAATTCTTCAAAATTTGAGCTCAAGCTTTTAGCTCAAAAACTTTTAAGTTATATTTGTTGTGCCTGATTAGTTGAAACAATGCGCTGCAAATTTCTGAACAATATTCATACCTTCAAATTGACCAAAAATGCTAAAACTGCGCTCAAATTTTGATCAAAATTTGAGGATAAAGTTTGATCAAAATTTGTTCAATGTTTCAACTAAAAATTTGAACAAAAAGTATGACGTGTGAACGCACCTTAAACAAAATTTGCTTCGATTCTTTTAATTCTGCAAAGATTCCATGGTAAGGACGTAGGCGTTGTGACTTCTGCGGCCAGGTCCAGTTAGTCAATCGAAATTTACCGAATGTATATACTGAAGGATGATCTTCAACCTCGGTGCCTGTGCCGAACTTATAAATCTGTATTAATCGCTCGGAGCATAAGCGCAAATTTTTGAGTTGATGTCGGTGCCTTACAGATATGCGCTAGGATTTTAAGAGTTTGACAACCGCCTTTGAAAGACCCATGCCACCTTGGTTGAACGGTCTAGGCGGTGAAAGACAAGAGATGTAAAATTTGTAAGTTCTTGTCATTCTGTTGTACTCTTGGGGAATTCATGTAAAATAATGAAGGATAAAAATATCATCATAACAGTTCTATTTTTAGTGACAATTCTAATTATATTTGCATATTTTGTCGCTGTTGCGGTGCGCAGATGCTGTATAAACGCTTTAGACTGTTGTCCATCAATGACATGTGGCGTCGACTTGACAGCCAAATGAAAGATAAAAATATCATAACATTTCCTTGATTTAGTGACAATTCTAATTATATTTGCATATTTTGCCGCTGTTGCGGTGCGCAGGTGACTGTATAAACGCTTTAGACTGTTGTTCATCAATGACATGTGGCGTCAATTTGACAGCCAAATGAAGGATAAAAATATCATAACATTTCCTTGATTTAGTGACAATTCTAATTATATTTGCATATTTTGCCAGTATTGCGGTGCGCAGATGCTGTATAAACGCTTTAGACTGTTGTCCATCAATGACATGTGGCGTCGATTTGACAGCCAAATGAAGGATAAAATTTTCATAACATTTCCTTGATTTACTGACAATTCTAATTATATTTGCATATTTTGCCGCTGTTGCGGTGCGCGGATGCTCTATAAACGCTTTAGACTGTTGTTTGCCATCAGTGATATGTGGCGTCAATTTTGCAGGCAATTTTACAACATTGACAGCAGTTTCAGTGTGCGTGTTCAGCTGTTGTGCTACAACTGAATGCAATTGAATGCAACTGAATGCAATTCTCGTAAAACCCAAACTTGATGTGTAGAGATATGTCCAATCTGCTTTTATAATGTATTATCAGCAAATTGTACACTTTTGAAAACTGCAGTTATATGTATATACATAATATATAGCTGGTATTTGACTTTAGCTAATTAGCATGGCTTGATGACATACATGCTTTGTTTGTGTAGACACATAACACAAATTAAATTTGACAGTATGACTAAATATGAACACCGTTTAGAGGAACAATGCGTGCAAGAAATTCCATAATGTAACTACTAAAGTTTTGTAACTTGGAAGATGGTTTGAATTTGGCTATAAGATCCAATAAATTTGATGTTTTCACGATTAGAAATACGTCGATTTAAATCGGCTTGGTCAGAGATGTAGTTCCGAAATACGTATGCCCCTATTTAGTACCAGAAATATCGTTAAGCAGTGCTTCAGTAGAATTGCAGAATGTGGTAATACATAACATTTCGCCCGCGGAAAACTAGTCGTGCATAAAATTTCACCCATTTTTTGCTCTGCGAAATGCTTCGTATTAACTATACTCCGCAGCTCTATATAAGGCCGCATTGAAATGACATTATTTTTGACGCCAATTTAATTGGAGGTCAAAACTGGAAACGGTAAATTTCAAACAATTTTTTCTCTGAGGGAGCCGATTTAAACCGGATCGTATTAATCTGGAAATCTCAGAATCGAATTGATGCAGCAAGTGATATCTTGTAGTATTTCCCATCAATTAAAATTTTACAGCAACTACGTCGACAGCAGCAGTAACCACGACTACAGCTACGACTACTACTTCAACTACTATTACGACTACCACTACAGTTACTACTACAACTACAGCAATTATTACAACCACAACGACTGTAACAACAAGTAGAAACTTGACAAATTTTTTCCTTTTCAATGATCTTTATTGTATGTATGCGCAAGCCAGTTGGAGCACCCATCTCTACTTACGCATCGCTTCAGATGTTTACAAGTAGATTTTTCGCTAAGTCACCGGTGTGTGTAACACTTCATGTAGGATCTAAATATGTGCCTGATATACCAACATTTACTAACAAATCAAGACTCATTATTGCACTAAATTATACCAAGCGTTGATTTAAACCACTGACGTAGTGCACCATCCTACCCCTGTCCCGATACTAGCTCCGAATGTTGTAAAATGGCACTCAAACGTTGTAAAGGTGGCGGCAAGTGTCGTATGGGTGCCCCTGCACTGATGTTACAGTCGTATTTCCATGATTGTGAGCCGAACGCATTCGCCTTGTTGTCCTGGATATAAGAGGCAAAATATCGCTAACCCAATGTAAGTTTAAACAAACCAAATGCGAGATAAGTGGCTCACCTAATTCATTGAAGTACCTAAAACCTAAAACACTGCCAGTGTCTAGACAATAACACGTAGTTTTTTTACCGAAATGGCAACTGGCTTTCTTGGCTATTCGTATATATCGTTATTGTATGCCAACATCCCGATGAGCCTTGTCAGCAATACGTTATATGTACGTGCTGCTTTGGTTCAGTTCGTGTGTGTGTGTCAACAAAGGTTCATCGGGGTATGTTGGCATACAATAACGATATATACGAATAGCCAAGAAAGCCAGTTGCCATTTCGGTAAAAAAACTACGTGTTATCTTCTAGACGCTGGCAAGTATTAGGCTTTAGGTACTTCGTAAAATGAAATACATTAACCACTTGTCGCATTCGTTTTGTTAAACTTACATTGGGTTAGCGATATTTTGCCTCTTATATACAGGACAACAAGGCGAATATGTTCGGCTCACAATCATGGAGATGACTGTAACATCAGTGCAGGGGCGCCCATACGACACTTGCACCACCTACAGACGTTTCAAGTGCCATTTTACAACATTCGGAGCTAGTATAATGTTGGTATATCAGGCACATATTTAGATCCTACATGAAGTGTTACACACACCGGTGACTTAGCGAAAAATCTACTTGTAAACATCTGAAGCGAGGCGTAAATAGATACGGGTGTCTCAACTGGCTTGCGCATACATACAATAAAGATCATTGAAAAAGGAAAAATTTGTCAGTTTCTACTTGTTGTTACAGTCGTTGTGGTTGTAATAATTGCTGTAGTTGTAGTAGTAACTGTAGTGGTAGTCGTAATAGTAGTTGAAGTAGTAGTCGTAACTGTAGTCGTGGTTACTGCTGCTGTCGACGTAGTTGCTGTAAAATTTTAATTGATGGCAAATACTACAAGATATCACTTGCTGCATCAATTCGATTCTGAGATTTCCAGATTAATACGATCCGGTTTAAATCGGCTCCCTCAGAGAAAAATTGTTTGAAATCAACCGTTTCCAATTTTGACCTCCAATTAAATTGGCGTCAAAAATAATGTCATTTCAATGCGGCCTTATATAGAGCTGCGGAATATAGTTAGTACTAAGCATTTCGCAGAG
Source organism: Trileptium ribeirensis (assembly GCA_030248225.1). Lineage (NCBI taxonomy): Eukaryota > Metazoa > Nematoda > Enoplea > Enoplida > Thoracostomopsidae > Trileptium > Trileptium ribeirensis. The sequence goes on from JASANE010012690.1 coordinate 9,564, forward strand.
CAAAATGGGTGAAATTTTATGCACGACTAGTTTTCCGCGGGCGAAATGTTATGTATTACCACATTCTGCAATTCTACTGAAGCACCGCTTGAACGATATTTTTGGTACTAAATAGGGCCATACGTATTTCGGAACTACATCTCTGACCAAGCCGATTTAAATCGACGTATTTCTAATCGTGAAAACATCAAATCGATCGGATTTTATAGCCAAATTCAAACCATCTTCCAAGTTACAAAACTTTAGTAGTTACATTATGGAGTTTCTTGCACGCATTGTTCCTCTAAACGGTGTTTATATTTAGTCAGACTGTCAAATTTAATTTGTGTTATGTGTCTACACAAACAAAGCATGTATGTCATCAAGCCATGCTAATTAGCTAAAGTCAAATACCAGCTATATATTATGTATATACATATAACTGCAGTTTTCAAAAGTGTACAATTTGCTGATAATACATTATAAAAGCAGATTGGACAGATCTCAACACATCAAGTTTGGGTTTTACCACAATTGCATTCAGTTGCATTCAATTGCATTCAGTTGTAGCACAACAGCTGAACACGCACACTGAAACTGCTGTCAATGTTGGAAAATTGCCTGCAAAATCGACGCCACATATCACTGATGGACAACAGTCTAAAGCGTTTATACAGCATCTGCGCACCGCAACAGCGGCAAAATATGCAAATATAATTAGAATTGTCAGTAAATCAAGGAAATGTTATGAAAATTTTATCCTTCATTTGGCTGTCAAATCGACGCCACATGTCATTGATGGACAACAGTCTAAAGCGTTTATACAGCATCTGCGCACCGCAATACCGGCAAAATATGCAAATATAATTAGAATTGTCACTAAATCAAGGAAATGTTATGATATTTTTATCCTTCATTTGGCTGTCAAATCGACGCCACATGTCATTGATGAACAACAGTCTAAAGCGTTTATACAGCATCTGCGCACCGCAACAGCGGCAAAATATGCAAATATAATTAGAATTGTCACTAAATCAAGGAAATGTTATGATATTTTTATCTTTCATTTGGCTGTCAAGTCGACGCCACATGTCATTGATGGACAACAGTCTAAAGCGTTTATACAGCATCTGCGCACCGCAACAGCGACAAAATATGCAAATATAATTAGAATTGTCACTAAAATAGAACTGTTATGATGATATTTTTATCCTTCATTATTTTACATGAATTCCCCAAGAGTACAACAGAATGACAAGAACTTACAAATTTTACATCTCTTGTCTTTCACCGCCTAGACCGTTCAACCAAGGTGGCATGGGTCTTTCAAAGGCGGTTGTCAAACTCTTAAAATCCTAGCGCATATCTGTAAGGCACCCACATCAACTCAGATTGCGCTCATGCTCCGAGCGATTAATGCAGATATCTAAGTTCGGCACAGGCACCGAGGTTGAAGATCATCCTTCAGTATATACATTCGGTAAATTTCGATTGACTAACTGGACCTGGCCGCAGAAGTCACAACGCCTACGTCCTTACCATGGAATCTTTGCAGAATCAAAACAATCGAAGCAAATTTTGTTTAAGGTGCGTTCACACGTCATACTTTTTGTTCAAATTTTTAGTTGAAACATTGAACAAATTTTGATCAAACTTTATCCTCAAATTTTGATCAAAATTTGAGCGCAGTTTTAGCATTTTTGGTCAATTTGAAGGTATGAATATTGTTCAGAAATTTGCAGCGCATTGTTTCAACTAATCAGGCACAACAAATATAACTTAAAAGTTTTTGAGCTAAAAGCTTGAGCTCAAATTTTGAAGAATTATAATCAGAAATATTTATATATTGCGAGTTAATAGCGAAATTTTGATCAAATTTGGTTCAATTGATTGGTCCAATTTTAAGCTAAAATTTTTTTTCAATATAATAAATTTCAATGCCCATTATCGCGCTAAAGTAATATGCCACAAAAGTGTGAACAGTGCTCACACTTTCAAATTTACCAAAGTTGCAAAAAAAAACGCAATTTGATCGAATTTTGAGCTCCAAAGGCGAGCTAAAATTTCAAACGTGTGAAATCATATTTGGTAATTTTGTATAACTAGTTACGACAAATTTTATTGAAGACTCTAAAGTTTTGTAAATCACTATGGCTGCGTATTTATTTTAGCTTCTATCTGTTAACGGCACGTAGTTAGGGTGCAATGCCATCTGAGATTGTATTTGCCCCCCTCCAGACACACACCGTCCTATCCGTGAGAAAACAGCTGAAAATAATAATTTTATATTTTTAAAAAAGAAAAAATCTTGATAAAACATGTATCAAAATTTTTTAAATGTAACACTGGAAAGTAAACTTTAAAACATAAGCGCACAATGTACTAAAGAGGCAAGCCTTACCCGTCCTAAACTGCAGAGTGGGTTTTATCTGCAACCAACAACTCTATATGAAAGAATATAGTTGAATTTGTTTTCTTTGGTTATCAATTATTTTAATGCAGCTATTTTCTCTAATTGTTGACTTTTGAAGAGGCTATGTGAAGTTTACATATATTGGAACATTTTAGATATAAAAAAATTTTACAGCCAAATGAAGTTGGCTCACTCCCCAGCTTCAGAGTTAGGCTTGCTTCGTCTAAAATAGGAGTTTGGCTATATATCTGGCCACTGACTCAAAATAAAATATAGTCTACATAGTAATTTGAATAATATTTGAAAAGAAACATTGACAACGTATGTTTAGTGGAATTTAAGAGCATGTTATGTTAAATGAATTCATACGTGTAATCAATTTTCGTCGATAATAAATATTTATAGCAAAGAAAGGAGAACATTGGTTTCCACATGACTTGAAAACTGCTTAGATACAAATCGAAGTTATACAAAAACAGTCAAAACTAACAATCCTTATCTAAATTTTGAAAACATATAAAAGAAATTTAGTTTAAAATGTGAAAATATGTTCTAGCCTTCGCTTTAAGCGTATCCACGGAAAAGTATTTTAGATAGTACTGTAGCGATCGAAGCAATGTTGCATGTCATAAACCAACATTTACTAACAAATCAAGACTCATTATTGCACTAAATTATACCAAGCGTTGATTTAAACCACTGACGTAGTGCACCATCCTACCCCTGTCCCGATACTAGCTCCGAATGTTGTAAAATGGCACTCAAACGTTGTAAAGGTGGCGGCAAGTGTCGTATGGGTGCCCCTGCACTGATGTTACAGTCATCTCCATGATTGTGAGCCGAACACATTCGCCTTGTTGTCCTGGATATAAGAGGCAAAATATCGCTAACCCAATGTAAGTTTAAACAAACCGAATGCGAGATAAGTGGCTCACCTAATTCATTTTACGAAGTACCTAAAGCCTAAAACACTGCCAGTGTCTAGACAATAACACGTAGTTTTTTTACCGAAATGGCAACTGGCTTTCTTGGCTATTCGTATATATCGTTATTGTATGCCAACATACCCCGATGAGCCTTGTCCAATGATGTTTTATAGTTGCTCATCAGTAAGGGTCTGAACTTGAAGTACGTGGTTTATTAGTTTCTTATGCATGTTACCAACAGCTAAACATGTTATTATGGACTTGTCGTATGTCAACACTAACACACTCCCGTGTTGAATTTTACCATGTGACAATCGGTTTTGTATTAGCTTTTCTAATTACAGCGTATTTGTTCATGGTCGGAATCAGGGAAGGATGAAGCGCCGTGCATGAGGACCCCATGGGTTTGAACTTGACAGCACGTTGTTATAGACTGAACCTAAAACTGGGAACTTTGACCACGGTATACCCGTAATGGTCTTGTTAATTTTCTAATTACAGCGTATTTGTTCATGGTCGGAATCAGGGAAGGATGAAGCGCCGTGCATGAGGACCCCATGGGTTTGAACTTGACAGCACGTTGTTATAGACTGAACCTAAAACTGGGAACTTTGACCACGGTATACCCGTAATGGTCTTGTTAATTTTCTAATTAAAGCTTATTTGTTCATGGTCGGAATCAGGAAAAGATGAAGCGCCTTGCATGAGGACCCCATGGTTTGAAGTTGACAGCACGTTGTTATAGACTGAACCTAAAACTGGGAGCTTTGGCCACGGTATACCCGTAATGGTTTTGTTAATTTTAAATCGGTATAATTTGTAACTGTTATGATGGATAAAGTGTTTCGTTATATTACTTAATAAAACCACAATACAACACACTTCATAATTATTCGTTACATAGGTTTACTGTACTGCAGCTGAGTTAGATTTTGCACTAAGGTAAAATTCATATCTGTACAAAAAGAACATTGAACGTTGCAAACTCACGGCAAAGATCAAAATTGGGTATATGACAAATCGTCGGCCAACCAGTATGATCACACGGGTAGTCATGTAGGCCGCTACTACCTAATTTGATACAATTTTCACCCGTTCCGCCACCCGGCTCACTGGATGCCCAATTAAGCATGGGTACTGAACAAGTGGATCCGTCCCGGGAAGTTCCTTTCCATGCACCTTCAACTGCTGCGTCGGTAGCAGATATTAAAACATCGTTTACGTTAACAGTTGCCATGTACGCTTTCAAATCATTAAGTTCCGACGTGTCACGGTATACTGGTAAATGTGCCCGCGAATCTAGGTTTTTGCATGCTTGAACAGACGCTGAATACGTAAGGCCCGTTTGAGATCGGAGAGCGTAACATCCGGATGGTTTTTCAACGAATTGTGCTGGACAGAATGCTGAAATGCTCAAAATATTATGTTTACGTTGACACAGTTGTTACAAATGCCATTGTAGCAAAGCACAAATGTCAAATTAATTGCGCATAGAAACTTTTATTTAGTATCAAATTCGTCCACGAACGTCGGTTCTACAGTTCAGTAGTTTAGTAAATAGAAATATATGCAAGGTTTACGTATCAAAATTTCAAATTAGCCATTTTCTTGTTAACAACACTCATCATGTTTTGATCGGTATCACGCGGTAAACAAATAGGTGATATTCCAGGTTATGGGCATCTGGATAGCATTTCGTGATTTGTCAACAGCTTGTTTAGCGAATGTAAATAGAAAAAATGTTTACGTATCAAAATTTCAAATTAGCCATAGTCTTGTCAACAACATTCAGCATGATTAGATCGGCATTACACGGGAAACAAATCAGTGATATTCTAGTTTATGGGGATTAGGATAGTATTTAACAGGTTCGTCAAATGCTTTCTATCATCCAACGCTGAGTGGCCGTGTCTGTTTTCGTGTAATGTGGAAGCACTGCGAGATGTGCCCACTAATATGGTTAAGGTGAAAAGTCGTCTTGATTTAGCTTTGAGTGTTACCGATTTAAAACTAGTCAATTTGCAGCGCGATCGCACTGTTACGTAGATATTACATTTAGCAACCCACAATCAGCCGAGTTGAAACAATAATTGCCCAACACATTCGGGAACAGCCGATTTAAAAGGCCATCTCCCTAGAACAGCTACGAACGTCGGATTTAAAAACAAATATCTCTAGGACAGACGTTTTAAATAGACTTATTTTCAATGGGCAAAACTTTTTAGACGTTCGGATTTGGCATCATAAACAAAAATTACTTTTTTATTTTAACCATCTTAATACTAGGCACTTCTTGGAGTAGTTCTTGCTTAATAATTAGGACAGTAACGCCAAACTGATAAGCATAAATTCTAATTTTTAGTACGTACCAGTCGTCGTTGTAATGGTAGTTGTAGTTGTGGTTGTTATAACTGTTGTTGTTGTTGTAGTAGGTATAGTTGTAGTCGTACTAGTGGTTGATGCTAAAATATAAAAGTTTCTCATATTATAAGTTGGCAAAAACCATGCAATATCGACATTCCATGCGCTAAACTCCGCCAAGCGACAACTTATTAAATATATATATCTGATTGCTAAAATTTTTTTCAAATGTTAGCTATCGTTAAACTTCACCAAAGATTTTGCCAACAGGTAAGCGTAACGCAGACGCTAAACTCCGCCAAGCGACAACATATTAAATATATGTAATAACCGGTGACGCAGCTGCATGGCGCAACTTCCTAACACCATGCCCATACGACCCCGGCTATCGTAACCTCAAGGGTGGACCGTGAATACTAAATGTTGAACCTATTCTTGGTCAGACCCAAGAAGCTACGGAGCTTAGCAGGCCGCAGGCGCGCTTCACGGGGTGTGTTCGGACCCCGCCCGAAGGGGTTGCGCACGTGTCTAG
>JASANE010012691.1:0-76479 GCA_030248225.1 Trileptium ribeirensis
TATAAGGCTTAGTCGTAAACGGAAAAAACTGTGAAAATGAACTGCAAGGCGGAGCTAGGGCCGACAATTGTCTGCCGTCCCTGATATGTGAAGAACGACAAGTCGGAGAGGTCTGCCAATGGCACCAATCGACTCAGGATGGCGGATTTAGTATAAAAGATGTCATTTCAGAAAAATTCCATGGTTGGTTGAATTACTCCCCCCCAACTGGGATTGCGCCGATAATTTTATGTGTACCACCAATTGATATCTTAATCAAGATATATACTTGTGGTAAAAGCATGGCTTAGGCTTAAAAATTTAGGTATTGTCAAGTAATCATGCATTTTGCTCACTTGGTCATATCAATATGCTAGCTAAGGACCTTAGAGGTTTATTGTATCTCTTGCGATATTGCTAGGTTTACAACATGCTCATCGAAATCTACAACTTCGCTGACCACGACTTTTTATGCGACCACTTCCTGGCCGCCGTGAGCCGGAATATCGCCCTTTGTCCCTTTGCCAGAAACAGCGATTTTTCAACTTTCGATATTTTAAGTGTTTTAACTTTACAACGAGTGTCTTTTAGGTTAGCAAGCATGCTGAATATGATGGCTTTGCTATTTATAGTCCAACTTGACTACATAATATTTTTTCGTGGGGTTTTAAGGGTTTAACGATCGACGAACCCGATTTCCCAAATGTTGTGAGTTTTTATTTGTTTGGATATTTATTGCTTGCAGGGCATCAAAAATGGTCTGTATATAACTTTGTCGATACTCCGAATACGATGCTTGGTTACCTCGAATCCAGCACGAATACATAATATCTTTTCAGGTGTTTGCAATGGTTTTCGGGGTCAATGAACCCGAATGCCAGAATATAGTCTGTCTTCAGTAATTTGGTTACGTATTGCATACAGGGCATCGAGAATGGTCAATATATTAGTTTTTAGGCATGCTGAATACGATGGTTGGGTTATCTAGACACTAGCACGGTGCGTTTTCAGTGTTTGATGGGTTTAACGTCGACGGGGTTTTAGGGTTTTCATTGGGTTCTAGGTTACAGAGGTTTTAGTGTTGTATATGCATCAGACACAAAGCCTTTTATAAGTCGTTGTACAAAATTACCAATTGATGACACCACGCTCGCCCCGTTTCGACATCACTTGCGAGTTACTAGTTATTGTGTGACTTTCATGACCCGTGTTTGGAACCTTGCAATAGTCAATATATGTAAGTACAGAGCAACTCTGATTTCCTCGCTGCGCGAGAATCCAGTTTCCAGTTACAGTTACAAGAAAATCGTTACAGCTTGAAAATTGCGGTAAAGCCAACAAAATTGTCGAAATCAAAGGACACATGTTATGAGTTATAGACATGAGAAACACGTAGACATGAAGCATTCTTTATACAGTCGACCGCAATTTGAGGAAACTGCGTTCGTTACTTTTCATTAAAACAAGAAACAGGTTCTCTCTTTCGTCTGCTCTTTATCGTCATTTATTTGTATTCCTTTCTAACTACTAGCACGTGCCTTATTGTCAAGATGGATGGGGTAAGTTATTGCTATACTACGATTAGGCGCTTACAGCTAACAGTAACTAATCAAGCCACATTGGAAAGTTTCTCATCTCACCGAAGTTATAATTTGGGTTGAAAGAGTATCAGTGACCTGAAACCACAAGCTGATGTAACAGGTGTATTTAAAAAAATTATAAAGATGTGACCTATGCAACTCTGAGCAGGCTTTCGTACGTTTGTCTACAGCCGTAATGTGATGGCTAACATCAATAAAATTGCTGCTGATATTCTTTTCTGGAGTTGGAATAATCGAAATGATTTTAGCTAAATTTTGTAGCCTGCAACGTTATTGAAGTCTGATTCATTAAACAAGCAGAGTCCACATTTTGTATGGCTAATATTTTATAACTATATATGTGCTTTATTCGTAATAGGAAGTTGTCGAAAATTATAATTTTCAATTAAAACGCGGCTTCTGTTGTACATTTTCCAAGTTAAGGCATAGTTTAAAAACTATAAGATTTGCAACTGTTGCCTAGGTTTCTGTTTTTCCACAGTTTTATTGGAACGGAGTGAGCAGAGTGTCCTCGTGTAGCATTTAATTATGTGCTTTAATGGTATTTAATTATGGCTTTTGTCCTGCTCGTTGGATTTTTGCCCTAATTACCACAGAATCCTCATCGATTGTACACCGTTGTCTGGCCTGTCCACAGACATCTGAAAAGCGGGGGGAACTTCGGGGCCCCCGTGTCCATTATCAGGGGAGAATTAAATGTGTGGGGATAAATTTTGCTTAAAAATACTAAATATTTCCATATTTTCATGCATTTTTACTACTGTAACTGTATCTTCTAGCTAAAAAACAATATTTTAGCATTATAATTGGTGGTAATTAATGTTTAAAAAACAATTTGCAAACAAAAAAACAAATTTTCAGACATAAAAATGTTTGGAATTAGTTGAACATGGGGGTTTCGGCTGAGTGGGGGTGACGGACATGGGGGAAACTCTCACGAACATGGGGATTTGCAAAGTGGGGGTCCCTCCACTGTGGACAGGCCAGGTTGTTAGTATGCAATTTTTGACACAGTATATAGCCGTTTTTGAGCCATCAACCAAAAATTACAAAGTACCACAAAAACCGAAAGTTTTAAAAATTTTATTTCTGTTTCAGCATTAGATGACATTACGTATGTTTGCGGTTGCGTGTAAAACGTAGTCTATTGTTTAGAACTTGTCGACATTCAATAAATTTAAAATTTTGTATAATTGTACTCCTATGGTAGACGGGTTACGACATCGGTATAGCATGCCAGGTAAGTAAAAATTAAAGCAGTATGCATTTTTTGTAATCCAGATTGCTAGATTTGCGAACGGTTTTATCATTATTACTAATGCTTATCTTAAAAAGTTCATTATATATCTGACACATATACCGTCTTCGGAATGGAATCTGGTGACAAGAATCTCGTGTTAATTTTTTGTGTGTATTTGAAAGCGTGAAATTCGACTTTACATATATTTTTAAATATTATGAGTGCATTATAACTGTTACTATCTCACTCTGTGGGAATTGAGTTCGCCGATTGCCAGCGATAATACTAAAGCAGCTTAGGTAAACATTCAGGGCTCTCCACAGTGGGGTGGAGGAGACCCCCAATTTTCCAAATTCATCATGTGCGTGAGATTTTCCCACATGTCCTTTCCCAACTCTGCCGAAACCAACCGTGTTCAACTAAATCTAAAAATTTTGTATGTTTCTAAACTTATGCTGTCTATCTGCAAAATGATTTTAAGCATTATAATGTTTATAATGTGAAAACATTGTTTTGTAACATGAAAATACTTGTACGACAAACATGAAAATAACAGAAATATTTAGCGTTTTAAGCAAACTTCACCCCACCCCGCTTTGAAATTTTCCCCGGGAATAAACATGGCCCCCTCTCCGAAGTTTCCCACACACTTTTCTGCCATCTGTGGACAGGCCAGGCATTAATACATTATTACCGCGAAAGGTCGGGCGATGAATTTCCGAAAGGCACTATATTGTGTTATGATGTAGCAACAATGTTAGTCTTTTTGAGGAGTTTTTTTGGCCATAGGTCTCGAATTTGTGATCTTAGTTAATATGGACATTGCCTTAGTCGACCTCTCCGAAAAGCACACCAAATCTATCACAGTTCGGTTACCTGCCTTACTTGCTTAGCTACCGAAAATGCCACTTGTTTTCAAAATTGTTTCTTGAAGTTTCATAGTTTTCTTTTTTCCCACCGGTGATTTTGCCATAGGTTTGAAATTACACCGTTCAAAACATCTTAACACGTAGTTTAGAGGTGGACTACATTTTGATTCCTTGTTTATTTTTCTTGGTATGATTCAAAAACTGGTTTTCCTTAGTACCGACTCAAATTTAAAACGTTTGTTCCGCTATCTAGGCGCGTCGCCGTAGTTTGCAGAACGTAGGGATTGCCATCACGTCCATTGCGCAGTTTAAAATTATGGATCGTGCAGCAGAACTGGGGTAAAGCACGCGTCGACGACACACTACACGGTTTCATGTCGGAGGTGTCCAGCTGCAATTATACATGTATACAAAGAATTCGTTTTAGATCGTCATTTTTGGCGTCAACTTAAGTGACCGAAGTAAACTGATACCAATTCAATTCCTGTTATTTTAAATTAAGCTTTGTAAATTTTAAATTTGTAACGTCATTTTTTCAGCACCTGTTCCTGTATACAGGCTATTTGTCTTTGTTATAGAATACATGTTTGTGTCAACGTCTTTGTTGTAGAATACAAGTGTTATTGTGCTTCAAACATAGCTTTATAATTGCTTTAGATAGGAATCGAAGAGACGCCGCGAATCCCAGCTATTGGGTGGAGCACTTGGCGACGTTTGGAATGGGAAAGCAATTTGGTAATCGTCGAATTCATTCGAAATATTATAAAGCTCAAAACTGCTGCAATTTTATTAAATTTAGTCAACTTGCGTGACAATGAGTTTTACACAGTAGATATTAAGCGTTGGGTAACTAGGTACATTACACTGCTGTGCAAGATTGACTATTGGCCTTGCGAACAAATAAAGAACAACAAACGAACTATAAAATTGAAATATAATTTCAAAATAAAATTTTATTTTCCCACGAGCAAGTTGCGATCGAGCAGCCGTCAATTGTGGCATGGACTGTATATTTGCTTGTTTATGTTACGTTTCTACAATTAGGACTGCTCCGCTAGCATGGTTGCAGAACTCGGTGTGGTTTTAGATTAACACCTTAGTCTTTATATAGTCGTGTTGTTTTGTGCTGTATACAGGTTGGAATAAAAATAGAGAAAACTCGGGTCTTGTTTAACTAAGATTAAATATTTAACATAACTAGGATTTATTAAATTTTACCTAAAAATGTAGTTAGTGAGCGATACGGGTAATGTTGTTCCACGTTTTCATAGAAATTTCGTGCCTCTGGAGTGTAGCATGGTTTTTCATAATTTAGATTTCAAGCATAGACTGTTTATGTGTTTAATTTTTTTTAAATCATTAAGCCTTGCTAGCCATAATATATTTATTGTGTTATATAGGCATTACCACCTAATCATCGAGTTCTATGTTGAAATTGGGAAATCGTATTGCTGGAGTCAACTTATTTATATAAGTGTTATGCTGTGCACAGAAACATGTTCTTGATGCGGAATAGGAGCTTCTGAATTCAGATATTTATACTGTTGTGTCGTGACTTAGATTTTTTATTTTGCGTAATCTGCTACCTGGCATATGTTTCCTATCTATGAGCATATGTGATGATTCGAGAGTATACGTAAATAACGAACAAATTTTTTTGCGCAAAATTCTTATTTTCAATACTAGAGAATTGCTTTAACAGTCCTACGATATGTGATGGCGTGCCGATACGGTTACATTATAATACCGGCTTCTCCAAGTTGAATGACTGTAGTTTTTCGATCGCGCTATCACTTTTTCATTCACGAATATGATGTTACGGTTGAGGGCTGGGAGCCTAGTTTTCATTTTAAAGCTATATATTTGCCAAATTTTATATTACGTACTTTTTATGCATGCTAGGGAATGAAGCTGCATGTACAGTTAAAGTAGTAGATATGTATGAAAATTGTTTTTTGGAAAGAATCATATTCTGAATTCTTAGGGCTTTCTTTTGGACTTTTCGTTTGGTCTGCGCACCGAAAAACCAACAATCGCGATCTTACAAACTACTTTGGGGTGAATTCGGATCATATCTACTCAAGAAGTGGTTTTGAAGATTTTGAAATTTTTATGAAATTAAAATTTTTTACAATTTTGCTAAACTTTTCATCAATTTGTGCGTATGTACGATATATTTTTTCTAATTTCCCCAATTTTTGCTATTTTAACCTTATTGTTGTAAAATGTTCCGCCCGCTGAAGTTGGGAGAGGTTGTCGGACCTTTGAGTGCGTGGGTAATCCATCGATTGATACCTATGATTTGTGGGAATGACATTCTTCGCGTCGCTGAATTTGGTGACCGTGTGCTATATCTCTATGGTGAACATCGACGACAGAATTTATTCGTGATTGTATACACTGTAGTGTGTTATAATATCATTCAATTAAAGTGTCTTATACTTATTTATATGCCCATGCAGTATAGTCGATTCATTTATTTAATTATAATTTATTTTTGCGTTTATATCGTGTTTTGGTTGTAGGGTTGGAATGGCCAAAAGACGGTGTACGAAAGCTGAAACAAATGGAACGAAGTTCCGCTATTTGGGCTCAACCTATGGTGCTCCGGATCCTCAGCGATTCCGTTGCCGTAGAAGATGAAAATGGAGTATGTTTATCACCAATTGTTGGTACAGCTTAGCAATAATTTTCTTATTTAGGCTAACGTTTTTGTTTCTTAAATTTATTGATAATTGACGCTGTTTTATAGCTAAAAGTGGGTTTAGAATTGAACGATATATATAACATTGCGAAATAATTGTGTGATTGATCATCGAACGTTTGTATGTTAGTTAGGTCGCTGTAACCAACGTCGAAGTTGGAGCCATAGTGACCACTTTTGTAGTGCAGGCTGTCTTTTAAGAATACGATGCCGATGTTTACACATTGTAGACGCATTTGTAGTCGACTTATTATTTCGCAAAATATGGATTCATGTATATATATATATATATTGTATTAAATGATATTGATTTTTGTTGTTTCATCTTTAGTGTGTTCATTTATTTCGCGAGGATACAGCAATGTTATTTCAGCAATATATTATAGCTAGGTAACTATTATATATTTCAGGAAGTCATTGAAATTTTTCCTCTCCATTGTATATTTGAGCCAACAGCACATATATCATCAGATCCTCGCGATTTGTACGACAATCTTCTTTTGCTCTGTGTTCGACAAGAAGACCATCTGAATTTACCAAAAAGTTCCGTCATCGGCTCGGAAATGCACATTTTTCAATGTGTTCGCGTTTCAGTAAGTCAATAGATATATTATTGTTTAATAATTTTATGCGATTTAGAAATGACATTGGGCGTCCCAGGCACGTAGAGAACCCGAGTATCCTTGCCAATTTCAGAAATATTACCCTACTTAAGTCTTAAAGGAAATCTGACAATTTGGTCCGATTGCCAGACGGTTTCAGGATTCAGCAGTTCCACATGTTTTTTGGTTTTCAGAGTAGCGCCAACTCGGTACAGTTATGGAGGTTATTTTACTCTGAGCAGGGCTGAATAAATTAAAAATGTTGTATTGCGACTAATATTGGTTGTCGAAATAGCTTTTATATTTTACATCGCATGCAGAAAATTATGTGAAATTTAATTATAAGCAATGATCTCTGATAATGAAACACTGTGTACTAACCCAATATGTAGTTTCCAAATATTTTGAGCTTGGCTTTTTTGTAGCGTAAGTTATGAAGACACTGATTTAGGGCACATATTCAAATTCTAACAAAAATTACTCAGCAGTGGATGTCTAATTTTACGATATGCCATTGTAGTCATGTAATTAAAATTATTATTGCGGGCATTGTGATTGCAAGCCATATATATTGGCGTTATAAACACACAGAAATTATTATTGTTGACATTGCCACTATTTAATATTTACGAGGCCGTGTGAACTTTCCGTTTTAGTTTAAAAAGTGTTTGCATATCTTTTAAAACTAATTTCTACCATATATATCTACATAATTATTATTACAGTTTGTTTACTTATTGAGCGTGATATACTTACGCCTACTCCAACAGTTTGCCTTGTGTGTATATTTGTTCCTGGTTTTATCGCTGGCGTACAATAATCATTCCGAGCGTTTTAAAATGTTCATTTTATATCACTATTGGGCGTTAATGGTGCCACACATAGTGTTGCAACTTTCCAATCGTAAGAAAATAGTCATTTTATAACAACGCTGATGTGTTATACTTTTGTGTTTGTCCAGCCATTAGCTATAAATAGTTTTTTTTTTCAAGTCGCCTAAGTGGTTTTTTGTTCCGTTATCGCTAGGAAAGTGTTGTAGCACAATAACCTAAAAATAAAACTATACTCGGCAGCACATGCACACTGCAGAAGTTAAATAATAATTATTACTGTATGAATAACGAGAGATACAGCAACCAGCGTTTGTGAAAACGGGTTTCGGCAAAGCTATTTCACGGGTTATTGATACTATATGAATAAAGAGAGATAGAGCAACCAGCCTTTATGAAAACGGGTTTCGGCAACGCTATTTCACCGGTTATTGATACTGTATGAATAACGAGAGATAGAGAAACAAGCGTTTGTGTAAACGGGTTTCGGCAACGCTATTTCACCGGTTATTGATACTGTGTGAATAATGAGAGATAGAGCAACCAGCGTTTATGAAAACGGGTTTCGGCAACGCTATTTTACCGGTTATTGATACTGTATGAATAACGAGAGATAGAGAAACAAGCGTTTGTGTAAACGGGTTTCGGCAACGCTATTTCACCGGTTATTGATACTATATGAATAACGAGAGATAGAGCAACCAGCCTTTATGAAAACGGGTTTCGGCAACGCTATTTCACCGGTTATTGATACTGTATGAATAACGAGAGATAGAGAAACAAGCGTTTGTGTAAACGGGTTTCGGCAACGCTATTTCACCGGTTATTGATACTGTGTGAATAACGAGAGATAGAGCAACCAGCGTTTATGAAAACGGGTTTCGGCAACGCTATTTTACCGGTTATTGATACTGTATGAATAACGAGAGATAGAGCAAACAGCCTTTATGAAAACGGGTTTCGGCAACGGTATTTCACCGGTTGATACTGTACGAGTAACGAGAGATAGAGAAACCAGCGTTTATGAAAACGGGTTTCGGCAACGCTATTTCACCGGTTATTGATACTGTATTAATAACGAGAGATAGAGCAACCAGCGTTTATGAAAACGGGTTTCGGCAACGCTATTTCACCGATTATTGAATCTTGAAACTGTGAAAGCTAAGAGTGAGTTATTGGGAAGTGTTTCAGTTCGACCGAATGCTCTAATTGAACAATGATGATAGTGGCTTGTGGTGTAAGCAACAATGAGTCGGGGGGCGTCACCTAACCATTTCATTATTTTAAGCTAAGCTTATAAAGCCAGTGTACAATAACGGTTTTAACAAACTAAATATAGCTTTAGCAAATTAATGAATTAGGTATATAGTAATATATACTTGTAGCGAAGTATTGCCGTAGTGGGAAGGGGGCAAGTTAATATTCAAATTACGGCGTCGTACCGTTAAGTTAACAAACTGTTGCAGCTAATGTAGCCATCTGTTCGTCATTGCGCCAAATTCGGAGTACCGAACTTTATTAATAATTTTTTTTCTTGTGAAATTGGTTGCAATCAGTTGTAACGTAGTTTAACTTTTTTAGCTTTTGAAGCATTTTACCATAAATACGTTAGTGCGTTAGTAGTAACGTATTTCAGAAATATTTGCATTGGAGATTACTTGTATCTCATTTTTATGCCATATTTTTGGGCTCTTTAGATTTTTTACTGGACAAAAACTAAAACCAAATTTATGACGGGGGATCGTTTCTAACGTTGAATTCCCTTAGAATGGCGTATGCAATGCCAATATTGTTCGCGTCAATAAAAAAAACTTCTGTATTGTAGACTCTATTTTTGGGTACAACGCTTCGGGATACGGCATTCTTTATTACTAATAATGTCGAGGGCTACACATGGTCAGTGTTTAACCAACATCGATATTCTTAGACATTTAGCAAGAAAAGGTGCTGTTCCAAAATCATGCAAAATCTATCAATCCAACCATGTGTTACGCCTAACATGGACGGTGGTAAAAGAATTGTATGCTTATTGAATTTTATCATCACAGAGGAAACTATGAATGATCTAACGTTCAATCGATCCCTTTTGTGAAATTGAAAAGCTTAACTATATAACATAAGCTCCGGCACTCAAAATCTCCATCTAAAAGAGTACTCAGAGTGCCTGGAAATGTTAGTATTCTTATGACGGCCTGCCAGGTACGCGAAAGTAATATAGGTAGATTTATCGAGATATCGAATTCGAATCGAATCTATTTACTGGTTGGTTACGTAACTACATGACTTAAAAATATAGAAAATTGTTAAATGTGGTCATATTCTTTTCTGCAGTTTGTTCAAACTTACGGTTTAATGCATGAGTCGTAATAACTAGTTAGCACGGAAATATATTTATCATGTCTCCTCTGTTTTCTTGCCGAAATGGTTCTGCTGTTTCGCTCGAAAATGGTGTGGCTATTTTTCCTATTTTCGAACCATTCTCTTGAATCTTCTTAAAGATTTTAACGTTTTGCGTTTGTTCTCTGATTGCAGGCCAACATCGTAGCGGAGGATATAAAAGCTAATCTGAAAAGCTATAATTTTTCCAACAACGGCAGTGCAAGGTAATATTATGATTACGAGGCTAGGGACGCAATAAATATTAAATGTATTAAAAGTCGGATTAACTCTAGGTAATAGCCGCTATTAATTCATTATTCTTCTGCTGTTGCTTAACATTTGATTTGAAAAATGATATCCTTGGCTGGGCTCTGCATTTATGAACCGAGGGCCCCGGGTTCGGAATAAGGGGGCGCTTGAATTTACCATTGGGTATAAATTGTGGGCACCATAGTTCAACTTGGGCGATCCGAAATTTAGCCTTCGTCATAATTGAGTGTTGTTTTGAAAGGAATTACTTCAGAAACAATGTCACGCTTAAAATTCATGTTTTATGAAATTTTTTAGCTTCAGAATTAGCCAAATTTCGGTCACTTTTTATGTGTCCATAGTTCATCGCTGAATCCGGGAAAAAATTTTGCAGGGGGGGGGGCGAATAACCAGGAGAGCACCAAATTTTGTCTAGGGGAGCTCGTCTTTTGCCAGAGCCAAGTTGAAAATGCCAGTCCTCCGATTTAGAGAACCACTGTGTTTCCACTGATATTTATAGATGTCTATAATTTTTATATCTTGTATTAGCTAAATTCGCGTTGCTAGCTTTCTGTGTTTTTATAATTACAACGTTTGTTAGACTTGTGCAGGTTAGGTTTAGACTTCTCTAACTTATTAAGATTGGAACTTCTGTAGGATTTGGATTGTCTTCGGAAAACGGACGCCGCAGTTCAAACAAGCGGCAAGGGAGATTGTGTGCTTAACTCCAGATTCCAACAGTGTTTTGCAATTTAGTTGTTTATTGTTCCAGCAAATACATGGTGGTCCTAACGTATAGAAGCATTATCGGACTGATATAGCTCTGATGAAAGGGCAGATTAAAAATGTCGTTGCTATAACGTTACTTAAAATCATTGTGAAATTTGGGAGGGAAAGTTACCAAAGCAAATTGAACCAGACGGAAAACAAAATTTTTGTGATGGGGGCACGAACTGAGGGTTCCGGTTTATGCAAGGGGAACCGGAGCCACAATATTCAAGGTCAGTATCCTCTCCAGTTTGAAGAAGTCGGTAATAAATAAATTTTCTGTGTTTATGAAATATCTTATAATGCTACTGAACCGATTGTATTCAAACGGCACAATGTCAATAATGTTGTGTAATCAGTACACTAACATCACACTAATTACCTGGGTATAAAGTCAAAATTTACACGGGTCGATTGAAATGGAATACCCGAAGTAGTCGTAGGAGAGCTCTAAAATCTGTGGGCCTTTACGCTAAGAGACCAATTTCAGTTTTATTTGGCAATAATACTTAAAATAATACAGCCAGTTCTCTTCTGTGTCTGGATTTTGGGTAACTTCGCATAATAGTACTTGTTTTATTCCTGATTCATGGTTAGGAAATGTGGCCACAAAAATTGTCTCCTATTAACGATGGACTTAAGATTGTGTCTTGATAATTGAGTTATAAAACATTTAATATATATATATATATATATATATATATATATATATATATATATATATATAGGGAATAACCGGAACCAAAATTTACCGGAACCGGAACCGGAACCTGGTCTTCGAAATTTATATATAGTAAAACAGATGATGGAAGAAATGAAGGTATAGTGGATTTAAAATGCATTAAACATTACTTTTACATTAAACTTAAGGTTTTGCGATGGTATTATTGCCTTTCTGAAACTTTAAAGAGACTGATGAAGCTAATAATGTTTATTTATCGATCAAATATGTCGATTTTTGGACACCCAGAGCAAAAATGCATTCCACTATACACCATTGCATATACTGCGTCAAATCGAATATGCTTACAAAGCTTGGAGCGTAGAATACATACTTTCGCTCTGTCTCCAGTCGCCTCCCTTTACTACACATTGGTTTATATGATTCTAAGAGAAAATAATAGATAGAAGGTAATTTTCTGATCAGTGGTCAGAGACACTGTTTAGGCTAGCGTTGGACAAACAGTGTCCGTCAGTTAGATCATAATGATGATAACTTTCTAATGTTAGCCAAGCATACCCTAAGTACTTCTGCGTAAGCCATACTCTGTTACCGATTTGGACCGGTTTAATTCAAACGTATCCCACAGACTTCTGGATGTGTAAAATAGCTGCTACACGCATCGACCTGGCTTTGACTTAACAAACTCCTGTAGGTTATTATGAAAAATTCCTGCTCAAATTATGTGCCCTACTTACGTTTCACACGGCAAATTGGTTAGTTAATCTTTTCTTTTGCTTGGTTGTATTGGAGCTTGATCATTGTATAATATATATTACATATGTTTGGATTACAGGATAAAGAAAAAACGTGGAAAATTTCAAACAAAATTTTTAAACCGGAATTCCGGTTCCGGTATGGTTTTTGCCCTTTGCCGGAACCGGAACACGATTCTCGCCGGAACCGGAATTCCGGTTACTCCCTGTATTTTTTTTTATATAATATATATATATATATATATATATATATATATATATATATATATATCAGGGAGTAACCGGAATTCCGGTTCCGGCGAAAAAATCGTGTTCGGTTGCGGTTCCGGCAAAGGGCAAAAACCAGTACCGGAACCGGAATTCCGGTTTAAAATTTTGTTTGAAATTTTTCACATTTTTGCTTCATCTGTGATCTAAACATATGTAATATATATTATACAATGATCAAACGCCAATATAACCGAGCCAAAGAAAAGATTAACTAACCAATTTGCCGTGTGAAACG
Organism: Trileptium ribeirensis; assembly: GCA_030248225.1. Taxonomy (NCBI): domain Eukaryota; kingdom Metazoa; phylum Nematoda; class Enoplea; order Enoplida; family Thoracostomopsidae; genus Trileptium; species Trileptium ribeirensis. Next base: position 13,164 of record JASANE010012691.1, read on the forward strand.
TAAGTAGGGCACATAATTTTAGCAGGAATTTTTCATAATTACCTGCAGGAGTTTGTTAAATAAAAGCCAGGTCATGCTTGTAGCAGCTATTTTACACATCCAGAAGTCTGTGGGATACATTTGAATTAAACCGTCCAACACGGTAACAGAGTGTGGCTTACGCAGAAGTACTTAGCCTATGCTTGGCTAACATAAATTGCGTCAAGCACCAGCCGGTGCGCTTTAAACTTTGTAAATCAGGTGAAACTGAAGTAACGTTATCTGCAACGCAAGCAGAAACTGCTTCCTTGGCAATGAACTGTATTTATTGAAACTGTGCGAGCAGCATCACCTGTGTGTCTCATCTATAATAGCATTTTGATTAGAAAGTTATCATCATTATCATCTAACTGACGGGCACTGTTTGTCCAACGCTAGCCTAAACAGTATCTCTGAACACTGATCAGAAATTACCTTCTATCTATTATTTTATCTTAGAATCATATAAACCAATAATTTTAAGTTTGCTAAAGAAAAACATGCAACAAACGTATGTGTAGTAAAGGGAGGCGACTGGAGACAGATCGAAAGTGTGTATTCTACGCTCCAAGCTTTGTAAGCACATTCGATTTGACGCAGTATACGCAGTGGTGTATAGTGGAAGGCATTTTTTTGCTCTGAATGTCCAAAAACCGACATATTTGATCGATAAATAAACATTATTAGCTTCCTCAGTCTCTTTAAAGTTTCAGAAAAGCAATAATACCATCGCAATACATTAAGTTTAATGTAAAAGTTATTTTTAATGCATTTCAAATCCACTATACCTTCATTTCTTCCATCATCTGTTTTACTATATATAAATTTCGAAGACCACCGTTCGTTTCCGGATCCGGTTTAAATGGACGGTTCCGGTTACTGGTTCCGGTTCCCGGTAAATTTGGGTTCCGGTTATTCCTATACTAGATATATATATATATATATATATATATATATATATATATATATATATATATATATATATATATATATATATATATAATTTGAAGCTTTCTAATGGGTAATTGCGACTGACTACGTAATTTGCTAATCTATTTATGTTTATTTTCAGTGGAGCCTACAACAAAGATTTCGTGAACGGTGCTATAGGTGGAGTACCGAATAGCGAACTAAGTATGTGTTTTCCATAGTTCTTATGTTAAACTATTGATGTTGTAGTCCTCTGGTTTCTTACCAAAAACGATATCGGATTTTAGTTGATGTGGACTATAGTGCGTAGCAGTCAGAAATGTGCGCTGTAACCGTTCGATGTTCCGTCGAGATGTGGACTATAGTGCGTAGTGGTCAGAAATGTGCGCTGTAGCCGTTCGATGTTCCGTCGAGATGTGGACTATAGTGCGTAGTGGTCAGAAATGTGCGCTGTAACCGTTCGATGTTCCGTCGAGATGTGGACTATAGTGCGTAGTGGTCAGAAATGTGCGCTGTAGCCGTTCGATGTTCCGTCGAGATGTGGACTATAGTGCGTAGTGGTCAGAAATGTGCGCTGAAGCCATTGATGTTCCGTCGAGATGTGGACTATACTGCGTAGTGGTCAGAAATGTGCGCTGTAGCCGTTCGATGTTCCGTCGAGATGTGGACTATAGTGCGTAGTGGTCAAAAATGTGCGCTGTAGCCGTTCGATGTTCCGTCGAGATGTGGACTATAGTGCGTAGTGGTCAAAAATGTGCGCTGTAGCCGTTCGATGTTCCGTCGAGATGTGGACTATAGTGCGTAGTGGTCAGAAATGTGCGCTTTAGCCCTTGATGTTTCGTCGAGATGTAGATTATAGTGCGTAGTGGTCAGAAATGTGCGCTGTAGCCGTTCGATGTTCCGTCGAGATGTGGACTATAGTGCGTAGTGGTCAGAAATGTGCGCTGTAGCCGTTCGATGTTCCGTCGAGATGTGGACTATAGTGCGTAGTGGTCCGAAATGTGCGCTGTAGCCGTTCGATGTTCCGTCGAGATGTGGATTGTAGTGCGTAGTGGTCTGAAATGTGCGCTGTAGCCGTTGATGTTCCGTCGAGATGTGGACTATAGTGCGTAGTGGTCAGAAATGTGCGCTGTAGCCGTTCGATGTTCCGTCTGAGATGTGGACTATAGTGCGTTGTGGTCAGAAATGTGCGCTGTAGCCGTTCGATGTTCCGTCGAGATGTGGATTATAGTGCGTAGTGGTCAGAAATGTGCGCTGTAGCCGTTGATGTTCCGTCGAGATGTGGACTATAGTGCGTAGTGGTCAGAAATGTGCGCTGTAGCCGTTGATGTTCCGTGGAGATGTGGACCATAGTGCGTAGTGGTCAGAAATGTGCGCTGTAGCCGTTCTATGTTCCGTCGAGATGTGGACTATAGTACGTAGTGGTCAGAAATGTGCGCTGTAGCCGTTCGATGTTCCGTCGAGATGTGGGCTATAGTGCGTAGTGGTCAGAAATGTGCGCTGTAGCCGTTCGATGTTCCGTCGAGATGTGGACTATAGTGCATAGTGGTCAAAAATGTGCGCTGTAGCCGTTCGATGTTCCGTCGAGATGTGGACTATAGTGCGTAGTGGTCAGAAATGTGCGCTTTAGCCCTTGATGTTTCGTCGAGATGTAGATTATAGTGCGTAGTGGTCAGAAATGTGCGCTGTAGCCGTTCGATGTTCCGTCGAGATGTGGACTATAGTGCGTAGTGGTCAGAAATGTGCGCTGTAGCCGTTCGATGTTCCGTCGAGATGTGGACTATAGTGCGTAGTGGTCCGAAATGTGCGCTGTAGCCGTTCGATGTTCCGTCGAGATGTGGATTGTAGTGCGTAGTGGTCGGAAATGTGCGCTGTAGCCGTTGATGTTCCGTCGAGATGTGGACTATAGTGCGTAGTGGTCAGAAATGTGCGCTGTAGCCGTTCGATGTTCCGTCGAGATGTGGACTATAGTGCGTTGTGGTCAGAAATGTGCGCTGTAGCCGTTCGATGTTCCGTCGAGATGTGGATTATAGTGCGTAGTGGTCAGAAATGTGCGCTGTAGCCGTTGATGTTCCGTCGAGATGTGGACTATAGTGCGTAGTGGTCAGAAATGTGCGCTGTAGCCGTTGATGTTCCGTGGAGATGTGGACCATAGTGCGTAGTGGTCAGAAATGTGCGCTGTAGCCGTTCTATGTTCCGTCGAGATGTGGACTATAGTACGTAGTGGTCAGAAATGTGCGCTGTAGCCGTTCGATGTTCCGTCGAGATGTGGGCTATAGTGCGTAGTGGTCAGAAATGTGCGCTGTAGCCGTTCGATGTTCCGTCGAGATAGTTCGCAGACGCGTAGATACATAACTTTGACTTTTGATGTGACGTCCGTTATGGATGGTTTCGTTCGTTCGAAATTCAGCAGTCATTTGTTAGCCGTTACATGCGTTTCAGAGCTAATAAATCCCTACTTGGTTGGTTGACACTAGACGCGTGACTTAAGGTTTCGGATTTTCAATTCTTTTCAGCTTTATATGAAACTATTGTGTTTGGGCTGCACTGTATCAATGGATTATGAAAAGTGAAACTATGTCGTCATGTCCTGCTAGCTCTTATAAATCTAGCAGTGAATAATATTCCTACAAAATTGTATTCAGTCGTTATCAATAGGATTTGTTATGGTGGCAAGTGCTCTAGTTTATGCTTGAACCTTTCCTCTTGTACCTCAACGTTCATTTAAACCCCACGTAGATGTTATGAAAATAAATGTATATTTTAAAACAAAAACAAAATTTCGTAGTAAAATTATGGAAACGATATGTCGAGATGAGGCATTTAAACTCCGTTTATCGGGCGATTGCTGGTACGTCTGCACATTACTATTTCTCCATAATAAGCTGTGCAAGGGCTGCCGCGATGTCATCTGAACCCTGATATGCGTTTGATAGCGTAAATACAGCATATTTAACGACATATTCATGTTGTATTCGATCCAATCCGACTGCTCACATTGCGTCCAATCAGATCCGACACCGCCAAATGATGTACCTACCGTATACATGTGTATGTACTATATTATTCAATCCGGTCTGAAATATTTGTCCATGCTATTTCGAATCGGATGCGATGTGAACACGGCCTAATAATATTAATAACTCGACGCGCTACGACTGCTCAAAAAAATAAAACTGAACTTTGTTGGTTCAGGAATCAAGATTTCTCATATGCCACGTAGCAGCAGCATGAAATGTTAAATTGGATGGTATGGAAGACCCAGCTTCTAAAAGAAGTCATTTTCCCCGTTTTTCTACCTATAGAACTGGGCTCTCCATTCGCTCAAACATTAGCCAGGGGGCATGAACTGGGGGATCCCAAATTTTTACCAAGGGGCATTTTGCCACGAGAAATGCGGTTAAAAATCTTTTTTACAGAAACACTGCCAAAACGGTTTTGTTGGAGAGAAAAAGCTATTTTGAAGCAAAATTTGTGAAATTTTTGGCTTGAGAACACGGAATTTTTGTGCAAATTTTATATACTTTGGACCGATTGGAAACAAAAAATTTTGCCAGAAGGCATTAACCATGGGGTTCATGAACCCAAAAATGTCAGCCCCTCCACCGATTTGGAGACCCAGTAGAAGTTGTAAGTTCTATGCTGCCGGATAAATTATAGACGTTTTGTAAAAATGATTTTGCCGTTTCTATCTTGTTCAGTGTTGGTAATATCTTATAGATCTATAGTATATAGATCTTGACGGCTGACCCCCCGCCCCCGCCCAAGAAACTGTTTTGAAAATTTTTGGTTTGACTATTTTGTAAGTTGAGCACGCTTATAATGCAACAAATTTCTAGTGGTATTGCAATAATATATAAGTAAGTTTTAATAGTAAAGACGAAAAGTGCGAGTAAAATTATTGTTTCTTTTTTACAAGGTCGTATAGTACAGATAAACTTAGTGTAGCAGTTACAAAGATCGTTAGTAACGCACTACGAATGTATGTTCCATGGTTTTTGCTACTACCAATAAATAGTAAAACTGTGGTTGTACTATGTTTGATGTAGTGTAAAGTTTATGTTTTGTTTTTTCTAATTTCAGTGGCTGAAACTACTGCTCAATCGTACGTTGGCGCTGCTGGACAACGCTTTCGTCACTTTCCGTCGAATCGCGCTGCCGTACCTGCGAGCATCGGTTAGTTTGCTTTCACGCAGAATGATGATTTTAATAGTAGAAAGGGATCTGTGTTTGCGTGGAATCGATTACATGATCGAATAAACAGTTACTATGCATTTATTTGTCTGTGACTCTATCGGGTGGTAAATTACCCATTTCTTTTTAATTATCTTTTACTCGTTTGCCCGTGTCACACTTTTTGGTCTGGCTGCGACGTTATATTATCCAGTTTGTGCCAAAATGTCTATTATAAGCGACTTATGGAGGGTGTTTTGTCTTAGAACATAGAGGTTATCGAAATGCGCTCATTTATGATGAGTCTAATTGCTAATGTGGTATTGTTATTTTTGCAAAAATCAAAATTGTGGCATGTAAACACGGTTGTGTTGTGCACAAAAATTGCCGGCCTCTTTCATAAAAATTTTGAAGAATAGATCTTATTTGTAGGCGAATTCGATCCGTCCGGTCTGCGCGCAACACTTCTTTCGAGCCGTGACATCGAAGGTTCATCGGACGTTGTCCTGTCGGAAATATTTGAGCGAGACGTGGTTGGTTTTGTCACAAGTTGTATGCTCATGTTTATAATCATAATAATGGCGCTAGCCGCTTGTCGAAACCTTTACCCTCCGGAATGCGCACACTCTGTTGGTCTGTCTCGGCTTTGAGATACAGTGAAATGCTAGCATAGTAGGACTATGTCGGTAACCGTTAAACCTTTCAAATCGATTTGGTGGTGGCATCAGTCAAATGAGGTGCTCTGTCGTCTGTAACGGGATAATGTTAACATCATTGAAGAGGGATCGCTGACCCTGACCTAGGATGCCATGACTCCGACATGCTAATCCACCATCGGATTTTTGTCAACCTTTCATATTCCCTTAGAGCTTAACCAGACTCCAGTTTTTGTACCGTCATCACATTCAATCTGTCATCAGTCAATATTTTTATCTATTATTTAACCACAGTTTCTGCAAATAAAGAAATGTAATCAACCTTCGTACATAATTGGCTTCGAGATGGTGCTCCTCACCGTCCACCTCCCGGGCTCTGTAGTCAGACGTGACCCCGGGTTTTTGGAGAGTTTCTCAGCCTCGGATATGTAGTCCGACTGTGTAGGCGCTAAGCATTCTCCCTCTGTAGGTACAGTAACATGCGGATTATTTGATTCACTACTGTTGGAGCAATTTTATTTTGTCGGGATCGCCGCTGCGGAAACCGAACTAAAACCTAAACTGTGTATTTAGTTTATTGAACCCGCAAAATAAGCGGAAAGGAATCGATGTTTCGATTTGCTTACTTTCCTTGCGGCCACGCCCTCGGTATATGTTTTATTCGGGCTGTGAATCTAGAAGTTATATTTTAGTTAGCAGCTACATCATGCGTGGCATCGCTAAAGCACCCTTGGCACAGTGACCTGGTTTTCGCTCAGTACAATTTATTGAAATATGTTTGAATCATCGTTTTCTGACATAATTTTTTATGACCACACAGAGTGTTGAGCATGCGCAAAACTCGTTGTGCTAGGCTATACCCGAAGACGATAAACTCGCCAAAATAAAGCATTGACGTGATTTACGAGCGCAAGCAACATCTCGCCAGTTCCAGCCTGTTCCAATTAAGCCTTGATGGTTATAGGTCACGTCTTTCTAACCCATCTGGAATAAAATTATATTTGAAATTTCGAAAAACATCGAATGAACAGCACTACACTCGGTGCAGGCCACTTTCGCTATAAGTTGCCTTTGGCACGTGCTCTGTGGATTGTGATAGTTATTGGGAACTGCTTTCACTTTTCGAGTAAATCCGTGTTGTTTTTACGCAGTTCGAAATTCGCATGCTGTGCGTTTTTACTACTCACCCTGAATTTTCATACATAGCCAGCGATACGTTCTTCCAATTTGTTGAATTTTTTCGCCACAGAACACACTGAATCGATGTTTCGACGAAATTGAACGATTCATCGCTCGAATTCAACAAGCCGCAATCGCACAACGCGAACTCGAATCCCGGCAGCTGCGGCATTATAACACGGCGGCGATTGGAGTCGGTGTACCTGGTGGTGCTCCAGTTGCCTCCACGTCCTCTGCAGCAGCCGCTGCAACGGAATTTCAACGACGGCGTCGTGCCGGCGATGGAATCTTGGCCATGCGTGCTCAGTTGCCGTCGGAACAAGAATTTATCGACGTCTTTCAAAAATTCAAATTGTGCTTTAATTTGCTGGTTAGTATAAATCATATTTGTCGACGGTACCTTAACTGAGGCTATTAGATGGTCGGGGCGAGGGACATTGGCAGGGGAGAAGATGAATTTCGGAAATTTGGAGAAAGTCAAAAATATTCATATTTTTCTCCTACTTTCTGCCAATTTGCGACAAATTGTTCTTAATTTCTCCTGTTTTGGTCAATTTTCACCCCCAATTTTTTGCCAAAATTTTCCGTGTGCACATTCGGCTTAAGGTGTCCGACCCTTACGGGTAGATTTGTCTTGAGGAGATCCGACTTTTAGGGTTGTAACAACTCTTACCTCATACCGCCGGCTGTCCGCAGCCTTCCGAAAAGTGGGGAGGAACTTTGGCATGTTTTCTGGCATGAGGGTGGCATGTTCTTTCTAGGGCGAAATTTCCAAGCTGGGACTATAAGTTTTGCTTAAAAATAGTAAATATTTCCGTATTCTTATGTAGGTTTGCTGCCGTGAATGTGCTTGCATTTTCAAGCTATAAAACGACGTTTTAGCATTAGAAATAGAGGTAATTAATGCTTAAAACATTTTGCATACAAAAACATAAATTTTCAGATATAAAAATTTGGATTTATTTGAACATGAGGGGCTTCAGCCAAGTGGGGGCGGACATGGGAGAAAATCTCACAAAAATGGTTAGGTTTGGAAAGTAGATGTCCTTCCAGCCCCCATTGTGGACAGGTCAGTATGGGAACCTGTGGAATAAATCATTTGTCAGCAAGGGGTTTGGGTGTTATAATTAAATTAGTGTATGTTATGTCTTTTTAGGAAGAAAAATGTTAGCTCGCCGTAATGCTGAAGTTTGGTCATTTATAAAACAGCTCATAGCTTAAGTAAAAAGCGGAGGCTGTACCCTTTCAGACAGTTGTATGGAAATTCGAGACTGAGCAATTATTTTTCGAATTAATTATTACTGTCTGTAACGTCCGAATGGCTGAAACGATTTCCAGGGGTTGGGTCCCTGTTTAGTGTTTACGATCCTGTACTGTTGAACCGCTTGTGTGTATTTCGTGTGAAAGATCATTACATTTAGCCCGGCCAAGCAGTAGTTGGGCTTCTTTTGTTAATGCTTTGTTCATGGTTAGTCACACAATAGTTATCAACGGGTGTTGCATTGCGATATGGAAGACGGTATTAGCGGCAGGTTGCTGGGATTATTTCGCGTTTACAGTTAATACTAGACGAAATTAGTTTAGTATTTATGATGAGGCCCAACAAATATAAGGATGTGTATGTATATTTAAGGCAAAGCTCCGCAATCATATTTCCGGGCCCTCAGCACCGGAGCTACTACACTTCTTATTTACGCCGCTGGCTGTTATCATGGACGCGTGTCGATGGAGCCTCGGTGAAAATATAGCGCCACGTATTGCTTCGCCGTTGATCACTCGCGATGCGAAGGAACTGATGTACAATTGTCTGACGACGAAAGAAACTGACGTTTGGCTATCTTTGGGTGACGCTTGGCGTATTCCGGTGTAAGTTTTTGCAGTCATTCTATTATGCTATAATTTTTGAGCACAGATATTAACGGATAATACAAAGTTTGAGAGCAAAAGAGCCTAACTGGTTTCGTCTAGTTGATTGCTGCTTGTTCGATAAATTTCAAGGTTTGATCGAGAATTGCTGGATATTTGCAACGCGCGTTTTAGTTTTTTCTTTAAGACTCGTTCGCAGATGAGTAATTTTGTCCCAATTATGTTCGACGTTTGCTCACTCGAACGTTATTGGTCATGGCGGTTGTTCTGAACGCTTATTATCTAGTGAATGGTGGTGTTCCCGAGATCTTACTACTGCAAGGCTGCCGCATAAGATTAAATATTTTGTTATAGATGATAACTACAAAATTCATACTGATTCCTTTGAAAACGAGCATTATTTAATCACTGTTTGTGAAAGAACAGGCAGTAAATATTATAAGTATTTAGTACGTGTCATACGTCGCCACGAGAAATTAGAGAAGCTGGTCAATGCTTTCTTGAGTTATAGCCATTATAAAAAATTTTGTGTTTGTATCGTAGCCCACTACAATACTTTTATTGAACAATGTCATTGAAGACAAACAGATGTTGTCGTGTTTATTTTACTGGCATGTGTTTAATTGAGAATTAGAATACGTCTGTGTAGATGTATCCACGTAAACAGACATTCAGCAACTATAAATTGCAATGGCTAATATCAATTACCGACGGAGTAAACCGAACAGTAGTAATGATTCGCAACATGTATAATTTTGTTGCAGGGAAGAATGGGTGCTGCCATTGCCGGCACCATATTTTCCCGTATTCTATGACGGCGACATGCCATACGGCGGTTCCACTCAGCACGCGGCGTTCGTTCACTCTCGACCTCACCAACACCCGCTCGTTGGCTTGCCGACCGAAATTGGCGGAATTCCCTTGTCGGCCGTGTCTGGCCGGGGATCGCCGGCTGCTGCACGGCTAGTTCATCGGCTCAACTCGCCGGCGGCGGCAAATTCCCGTCCGCACAGTGCGTCGGCTGCGTTTCATCATCATCATCATTCCCGGAGTCGAACAACTCCGCCGACATTTTTGCGTCAATCGTTGATCAACAATGCCGCCCATTCGGATCAGCTACAACACCACACGCCAGGAGCTGCGACAACGGCTGAAATGCCTCAAGTGGTAAGCTTTTCATTGTTGGAAAGAAAATATGTGCATGTTTTATTGATAACAAGGTCTCCAAGTTATTACTTCTTCGAGTACTATTTTCCCGAATATCAATTTTGAAGGTTAAGTTAATGAGTAATAAAAAATTTAGTACATATATAGAGTGTGTTTTATTCTGCTTAGATTGATAAAAACGCCTAACCAGCGTCTGAAAATGATGTAGTCGTCAGAACATTTTTGTTTATCCGCGATATTCATAAATATTATTCGTTTATTTTCAAACTAATTACCCGAAATATTTTTTGTTCTCGATTTTGTATAAAATCAATCACGGGGCGTTATTGAAACGGAGGGAGTGGAGTTTCCTCATATATTGTGCTGGCGGCTGAAATCGTAAAAATTTATTTTTTTGTCCGCCTTCCAACATCGTAACTCTTCACCATACGAAAATATCTTCGCAAATTTTTATTTAATCATAAATTCAGTCTATTTGTGCCATTTCATTAGACAGTAAACCCGACGACCACGTCTTCCGGGCCTAAAATGGCCCCAAAATGTCATGGATCACACTTTGTAAAATTTGGCCATCCAAGTATGTATCGTATCTTTCGCGACCTATTACTTGAGATAGAGGTTTCTCAGTTACAAAGGAGCCCGAAATCAAGTCAGTAAGAGTTGCACCGTTGCTATATATCTTTTTTGGCAGGCGACTCCCGGGGCCGCTATGGGTTCAAATAGGGATGTCGACCCATTTTTACATGACAGTTTTTTGGTTTGTGACATATTATTGTGGGGCACGAGCGTCAAGTCGTGGAGATCTATGGTTGTTTTGCTATATGTATATATGATATCGTTCCATGGGTTTAGGATCTGCCGATCTATTCTTACAGAAAACTATTTTTGCTTTTGTGGCATGTTATTTCGGCGTACGACCGTCTAAACATTCTTATATAGGTTTGCAAACACGTTGAATACGACGGTGTTACAGCCACAGACCTGTTGTTGCTGTATTATGTCTAGTGAAGCTCGCTTGCGAGCCAGAATTCGAGTGGTGAGAACAATCCCCCGAAGCTGAAATGTGAAAAATATTTGTCACACAATATTTTTGACAGTCGCAATGAGCTTGTCGGCCCAGAAAACCCCATATCCGACACTAAAACCAACAATAAACGCACATTCAAGTGCTTTTCCCACGACTTCTCACCAAAAATTTCGAAAATAACATTTTTATGCCAAGTATGAACCAGAAGTGTAAAAAATATTTGCTCAACAATGTTTTTAACACTCAATGAGTTTATCTGTCCAGAAAACCCCATATAAGACACTAAAAGCAACAAAAAAACACATTCAGGCGCATTTCCCACGACTTTTCACCAAATATGAAATTTGGCGCCAACTATAAGCTTATAGACTCCGGATTGGGAAGTAGTTCAAAAACTTGTTATATATCATTGGAAAGCCCTGATAAAGCTACAAGCTATTAGTTTGCGGATACCTCGTTTACTTATTGAGAAAAGTCGCAAAAACTGGAGGGTGTGCCCGAAAAATGGGCCAAAATGACGTCATTTTGCCCCATAACTTTTCCCACGGGAAAATTCAAAAATCGTGCTCCGTCACTACACTTAAATCGAGAGTTGCGGTTCGAATGAGATATCTTGCATCAAAATCCGTCCAACCGTTATCGAGATCCAGGTGCGGCAGACACACACAGACAGGACCTCCTCAACCCCCCTCCAGAGCCAAAATTGAAAATTCTCGTTCCACTCGCTCGCGAGTGGAATGAGCTCGCTTCAGGGCTGTGATTGGTCATCACAACACATATATATAACACACAAACACCAGTAAAGCTAATAATTCAAACTTGGAATATTTCTAAGCAACCATGCCCCCGTCCGTTTCACTCGCTTGCTAGATACTAGTTTTTCAACCAAGAATTTTGGAAATTATCGTCTATATATCGCGCTAGCTGCTTGGGTGGAACCCCGGTTTGCTTGGGCTCCGACCGTTTAAAGTATATCATGGCTGGCTGCTGCCGGGTAAGGTTTACCGCGGTTCTATTTCCTCTCGGCGTATGGTGAGCTATGGGTTAAGGATGTTTGTCAATTTTGAAACTAACCGCAGAAACCTATTAATTTTTTCGCTTTGTAACCAAACCACACAGCAACATTATAACCAGTGTCATATCTATTATTTATTAACTATGTAGCAATTTATTAACAAAGCCTTGTATTTTCAATGGGTAAATGCCTCTAGTCATGTTGTTGGATGTATACTATTCGCAAGCCTTAAGGTTTCGGCGAAATACTTAGTGAAATTTTATATTACATTTTTTAAGAATCTGTATTTTCAAGCAAATATATCAAAAATATCATGTTAGAATAATTTCGGGAAATATATTCTCAAATTAATTCGAATTTCATAGCTCGCATGCACAATAATTACCTTTGGGTTGCACAGAAGACATTATTTCGAAAAAATCGACCCTGACCCAAAAAAATTTTCAACCCTGTAATTCCTACACTCAAAGATAAACATTCTTGCTTACTCTGTTTCGTTACATACAAGGTAGGCGTCACCTAAATCTTGCATAAATTGTGATAGGTACTATATTGAATAAGGTACACTACAAAATGTTCAAAACCAAAAATATGTATTTCGATCTTTTTATAAAAATTAACAAAATATATCGTATAGCTAGTGTTTACAACATTTACGTTATAATCAATACAATTAGTAGAACTATGTTGCAACGCTAATCATTCAGCAACAGATGGAGGTATTTGGCTAATTTTTTCCAATAGGTGCATTTACATCTGCGCGCCCCAGCTACAATATTACGAATATATCTCTACCTGTTAGGGAACAGGGGTCAAACAACACGTTTCAGGCTAATTTTTGTTATTATCGTCTGTTGCTGGGCTGTAAATAAATCGATTCATTTCAGATTTTCACAGTAGATATGAACTTAGGTGGCGTGCATGTGTAATATCGCTTTGACAAACGCTCTTACAAGAAAAGAATCCTGGGTAGATTGAAATTATATTGTCAAAAATAAGCAAAATTTGTTTGGTATTTTCGACTATAGCACCGAATCAGAACTAATCGTAGTTTTATTTATATACCATTCTAAACGCATTCAATCAATATGAACATGGGTTAACGACTTAGGCCCGTTTAAATGAAAATATAAGGCTTAGCTTAAGTAGTTAGCCCGTGAATCCAAAAATATTTTGACACCATTCGACTCATTTTGTGAATGGGGTCCCTAACATTTACCAGAAAATTTTCGACGCCAAGGATAATTATAAAAATCGAAAAAAGTTGGTCAAATATGGTTCTAAGGAAAATTTTTTAACCGTCTCGATTGTCTATAACGCTACTGTGTGTGTAGCAAAATTAGTGGCGTTTCTTTCATACTGACCATTTCCCCCCTGAAAGTGTATAACCTAAAAGAGCCATTATTGTTATTACATGATGTAACCTGTTCCGATTTGGTTTATATGCTACCACTACATATTCGGTACATTTGCTATGTGATTTAGAGTTACTTCATTTAATGCTGTACTAGAGTTTCATTGCCGTTCGTATGAAGGTATAAACACTTTAACGCCCAAATTTATTTGTGTATCGTGCCTTGTAAAAGTCTTTTGCCGGCACCATGGATTAAACCCCCGGATGTAAGTTGCTAGCACAAACCACTGAGCTATCTAGAAACTTTTGCTCAGTTTTTGAAGAATCTCGCAACGAAATAATAACAACGAAGGTGCAGACATTATTCGACAAATTCAGTTCACACAGCAGTTCACTGTGTGAGCTGTAACCATTTATGGACATAGAGTGTTAAAATGTTAAAGTATAGAGGTTTATGCATAATAACTTGTAATTAAAATCGAGTATTATACATTTCATAAACATTTAAACTTTTTAAATATTGACCAGATCAAGTTTTGCTTGTTGGCGATGAACGACTAGCTTTTAGAATTATTGGTATTTTTAAACACGTTTGTTTTATAGTATTAGATTAGTAATGGGTATGCCGTTGTTGACGCTGCGGGCGCGGTTGGGGATTAAAACTACTGTGCTTTCTCAACAACGATCATCACATTTTTTGCATCATTTCAATAATTTAGTTGCCATTAGACGACTAAAGTAAGTCCATAACCATTCGTAGTTCATGAATATAGTGAAAGCAATTGTATTTGCTGAGTACCGGTATGTATACGATACGGTAAGCTTTATAAGGACCAACGACTGTCCGAAATTGACTTCTGAATCGAAGGGACGTATTTGTTAGCATTATAGGTATGTACATATCTCTAGTTTCGCCAAAGCAATAATGGAAGCCTGTATAGTATTAGTTTATTGTTGTTGCCGTTCCAGGTCGCGTTAGAGCTTGACAAATTAGCGCTCGAAAAGGAAAGGCTGGCGCTGGAGAAGGATCGACTGTTCGACAGGGAGCGTCGCTTGCTTCATGAAACACGTGTTCTCGAGGTTAATCCTGATTTCTTTTGCGGATACATCGCAGCAACCACTATGAATGACTGCTATACGATTGCGAGCCGCTGTAAATGCGACAGTCATTTCCGGCGCGTACTGTATTGTTGGGGTAACATTGAACCTGCATATTCTTGCATTGGGAATGGTTTTGTGGTAAAGTCTAACCTGAGTTTCATGTCATTTTCTTACGTTGAGAACGGTTTTAAAGTACCATCGAATCTGGGTTTTTGGTCTGTCCACAGCTGTCCGAAAATTGGGGGACTTCATGTTGTCCCCATGTTCATACTCTGGGGAAATTGCAAAGTGGGGGCATAAATTTTGCTTAAAACACTAAATATACTCATATTTTCATCTTGTTTTAGTGCCGTGAATGTATTTTCAAGCTATAAAACGTGTTTTAGCTTTATAAATAGTGGTAATTAATGTTTACAAAACAATTTGCGAACAAAAATAATTTTTAGACATAAAAATTTTTTGGATTTGGTGGAACATGTGTGGTTTCGGCCGAGTGGAAGGGGGCGAAGGTAGAGAAAATCTCACGAGCATTCGAGATTTGGAAAGTGGGGGGGGGTCCCCAACTGTGTACCGGGCAGGGTTTCATGTCATTTTCATGCGTTCAGAATGCTTAATATCTCAATAATTAAACAATTTTTAGTGTTGCGAGTTGTGGAACGGACGCAGCGAACAATTTTCACTGGCGAGATTTTGAATTCCGACAGTTTTAGTCTGAGGGTTTTTGGGATGATACGCATACCTCAACTTCGGCTTGGCGGATTGATTTGAGCTCTAGCTCGTTCGACATCTTTTTTAATGTCGTTAGATGCTAAAACGGATTCCACCTCCTTAGGGTCACAAAAGTACAAATGGGCTCAGGTCGGCTTAAAATTCTCCTACAAAACACGTCATGGATTGTATCTAGACAACTATTGAAGAGATTTTAGCCAAGTTATTCTATTTTGTAGGGCAAAAGGCTCGATTGGGCTATACATCCTGCTTTGCTACATGGCTTTTTTATGATGCATGGTCTGGCCCAAAAGATCAAAAATTGGCCCATTAGACCCAAAATACGAAAAAACGACTATCTCCGCGTCAAAATGGGGTTTTAGAAGGTTTCAAAATATCCAAAGCACAAAAACGGCAATATATAAGCAAGTGTTATAGCTGTGTGTTTTAATATCATTTTGCAGAACACTTCATCCTCTAAGTAGTTGCGCAGCATGAGTTCTCAAATACTCAATAAGTGGGTACATGTGCTCTGTGATTAAAGCAACACGGCTGTTATTTGGCTCCTTTTGTAAGTTGATGTTCAATATAGCTGTACATGTCTGCCCAAATTACTCAACACTCAGATTTCACCACAGTGGGATGAGATAAACCATGAGTTTGAGCTATTAACGCTTAGGTAAACCTGAATTTTGGCACTGCAATATAGAGCTGATTTATTTATAATAAGAACAAGTATGGCAGGCTTTCATCCCGGATAAATACAACGAAACCAATGGCACTGAATATGGGAATGTGTTGACGACTCCTATAATAGAAGTACCTATTGAAATTCTAAATTAATAAAGCTTGACCAATTTTGAAAATTTTTGTTTTGGCCATTGGTCGACCAAACATAGTGTTCTATGATTTTCACATGTGTTGACAATGACCCTCCCATGGCGCTTAATAATATGGTGTAATAGTAGTATTCTACGACTTTCATGGAAGCACAATTTGAACCGTAAGTATACTCAAACTTCAGCTATTAGAGAAACGTATTCATTTGGTTCTTCTACGGGATTAATATAAAGCCATTTGTTTCAAATATCACTGATTCCTAGCGTACCGAAACGAATTAGTTGGCTTTACAAAAACTATACCTCCACGGTTCGTTGTTTAGTGGTTCATCTGGTACCATTGTAACGCTGAGTCTGAGAATTTAGAATTATTCTGTTTTTGCTATATAGCACTGTGTTACTGATTTTTTGTTTAGAGTGAGAAGCGACGTGTCGCGGATGCCCAACGACGGTTACTGGAGGAGAAAAATCAATCCACAACTGGATCTCAGTCGAGTGCTCACAATTCGCCGCAGTTGATCAACAACAACGCGAATAGCCCTTCTTCGTCTTCTGTTCATCGTCACGAAAATCGTAACGACGGCCGAATGAATCTGAGTAGCTGTCAAGATTCGGCGGCTGTGCGGAACAACGGCGAAACAAACAACGTTTCGAGCGAGCACGAGTTAGTAAACTACATCGCGTTGTACAACAAAGTATATATTGAAATCCTTGTCACAGCCTCACGACTATGACAGCCAACGAATTACTGTCTAAGATAACACAGAAATCTCGCGTGATATTTCTTTGATCCAGGCTGTGTTACTTGTAATATTGTTATTATTGTTAAGTTTAGCCTGGTGGGCAGGTTGATTTAAAAACCAGGTGTGTATAAAATGGTCAACCAATGTATAAAATTCGTCCAGGCCAACCAGTGTATATGTTTCAAATATGCACTTGAATTTGGTGGCATATGTTATAAAAAAATAGAAACCCCTGAATGTTTTCTGCTCCAGCGTCGGTCTCTAAGGCTTTATATTTGTAATGCACCTGAATTTGGTGGCGGCATATGTTATAAAAATAGAAACCCCTGAATGTTTTCTGCTCCAGCATCGGTCTCTAAGGCTTTATATTTGTAATGCACCTGAATTTGGTGGCATATGTTATAAAAATAGAAACCCCTGAATGTTTTCTGCTCCAGCATCGGTCTCTAAGGCTTTATATTTGTAATGCACCTGAATTTGTATTTGTATGCACCTGAATTTGGTGGCATATGTTATAAAAATAGAAACCCCTGAATGTTTTCTGCTCCAGCATCGGTCTCTAAGGCTTTATATTTGTAATAATGAAGTGAATAAGAATACGCGAAAATGAGATTAAAGTTTACAAATATTTTGTAAAGTTTTAAAAAGCTAGCTTTCCTATTGATGTCGTCAGTTAGTACGCATTCCAGTTGTGGTAAAGTGCAGAATTCTTACCAGAAGGAGTAGCGGTGAAATTCGATAAACTCTGCTATGTATTGGGCTTTTACTGTTATAATCTCATTCGAAATGTATATGTGCAATAAGTTCCAAATAATACTAAAATTTGGTGCCATGCATGAATAACTAAACTTTGGGAGGGCATTTTGATTCGCGGGATAGCTCATTTAAAAGCTTTAAATCCCTATTTGAACTCTTTGTTCTCATGCGAAGCCCGATTCCTGCATAAGTCAACTCGAAAACGCTGGCCAAGGCGGGCGGGTTAGGAAGGAGCCGGAATAACCGGTATAGATAATATGAGCAAGATTGGGCTCATTTTGTACAGGAAATAAACCTTTGGAGTTCAAATTCACTTCCAACCATATAATAGGCGAAAACCGCGTAGAGATCTTGAGTCGGAAGTCCCCAATAAGTGTTGCTGCCACCCTTCTGCACTCTATTTCGGAAGCCCAGTATTTAATGCGGTACTACACCTCTCTCAGGGTTCAAAATTTCTGACACAAAGCGTTTTAAAATTAGCTAGACCCAAAATGTGTGAAAACTGCGACCGCTCGATTTATTTGTTTTCTGTACGAGCGGGGTGGCAGGATTTTCGATTTTGGTAGCTTCGTCAAGGTCAATCTCCCACGTAAATTTGGGATTCCCCCAAGTCAACCCCCAGCACCCCAGGTATTTTCTGGCCTCATCAAAATTTCTGTCGTAACAAGAAACGATTAAAACAAAACTCAATATTACCTACTACTTATATTTCCACTATTTTTGACAAAATCTGAAGTAAAATGAATTGAATCCTACAGAAATACTCATTTTCGGTGCTAAAATAATAATTTGCTACAAAAGCAACGATAGAAAATGGTTTAAATGCTTGAAAAACTCAAAAAATTACATTTATGAAACCCCAGTTCACCTGGTGGTATGGTTCCTCCACGTTTCCATCTCACCGGAAAGCTGGGGGAAATTCCACCAGTAATTTCCAATTCCTCCAGCTCAAAGCACCCAGGTAAAATTTTGGTCCTGTAGAGAGGCCAGTATATGGGGTATTAGTCTCTGTTGTAGAGCATTCTTTTATGTCTATATATTTCGTGCTGCTATTTTCATTGCTTGGCGCAGAAGTATTTGGCCAAAAGCGGTTGAATATCGTTGTTGATTATTAATGTCTTAATTGCTGAAGAAGGTCTAAATGTGATTAAAATTAAAGCACCCAGGTAAAATTTTGGTCCTGTAGAGAGGCCAGTATATGGGGTATTAGTCTCTGTTGTAGAGCATTCTTTTATGTCTATATATTTCGTGCTGCTATTTTCATTGCTTGGCGCAGAAGTATTTGGCCAAAAGCGGTTGAATATCGTTGTTGATTATTAATGTCTTAATTGCTGAAGAAGGTCTAAATGTGATTAAAATTAAAGCACCCAGGTAAAATTTTGGTCCTGTATAGATGCCAGTATATGGGGTTATTAGTCTCTGTTGTAGAGCAGTCATTCTTTTATGTCTATATATTTCGTGCTGCTATTTTCATTGCTTGGCGCAGAAGTATTTGGCCAAAAGCGGTTGAATATCGTTGTTGATTATTAATGTCTTAATTGCTGAAGAAGGTCTAAATGTGATTAAAATTAAAGCACCCAGGTAAAATTTTGGTCCTGTAGAGAGGCCAGTATATGGGGTATTAGTCTCTGTTGTAGAGCATTCTTTTATGTCTATATATTTCGTGCTGCTATTTTCATTGCTTGGCGCAGAAGTATTTGGCCAAAAGCGGTTGAATATCGTTGTTGATTATTAATGTCTTAATTGCTGAAGAAGGTCTAAATGTGATTAAAATTAAAGCACCCAGGTAAAATTTTGGTCCTGTAGAGAGGCCAGTATATGGGGTATTAGTCTCTGTTGTAGAGCATTCTTTTATGTCTATATATTTCGTGCTGCTATTTTCATTGCTTGGCGCAGAAGTATTTGGCCAAATGCGGTTGAATATCGTTGTTGATTATTAATGTCTTAATTGCTGAAGAAGGTCTAAATGTGATTAAAATTAAAGCACCCAGGTAAAATTTTGGTCCTGTATAGATGCCAGTATATGGGGTTATTAGTCTCTGTTGTAGAGCAGTCATTCTTTTATGTCTATATATTTCGTGCTGCTATTTTCATTGCTTGGCGCAGAAGTATTTGGCCAAAAGCGGTTGAATATCGTTGTTGATTATTAATGTCTTAATTGCTGAAGAAGGTCTAAATGTGATTAAAATTAAAGCACCCAGGTAAAATTTTGGTCCTGTAGAGAGGCCAGTATATGGGGTATTAGTCTCTGTTGTAGAGCATTCTTTTATGTCTATATATTTCGTGCTGCTATTTTCATTGCTTGGCGCAGAAGTATTTGGCCAAAAGCGGTTGAATATCGTTGTTGATTATTAATGTCTTAATTGCTGAAGAAGGTCTAAATGTGATTAAAATTAAAGCACCCAGGTAAAATTTTGGTCCTGTATAGATGCCAGTATATGGGGTTATTAGTCTCTGTTGTAGAGCAGTCATTCTTTTATGTCTATATATTTCGTGCTGCTATTTTCATTGCTTGCGCTGAAGTTTTTGGCCAAAAGCGGTTGAATACCGTTGTTGATTATATTAATGTCTTAATTGCTGAAAAAGGTCCAAATGTGATTAAAATTTAAGCACCCAGGTAAAATTTTGTTCCTGTAGAGATGCCAGTATATGGGGTTATTAGTCTCTGTTGTAGAGCAGTCATTCTTTTATGTCTATATATTTCGTGCTGCTATTTTCATTGCTTGCGCTGAAGTATTTGGCCAAAAGCGGTTGAATACCGTTGTTGATTATTAATGTCTTAATTGCTGAAAAAGGTCTAAATGTGATTAAAATTAAAGCACCCAGGTAAAATTTTGGTCCTGTAGAGATGCTAGTATATGGGGTTATTAGTCTCTGTTGTAGAGCACTTATTCGTTTATGTCCATATATTTCGTGCTGCATTTTCATTGCTTGCGCTGAAGTATTTGGCCAAAAGCGGTTGAATACCGTTGTTGATTATATTAATGTCTTAATTGCTGAAAAAGGTCTAAATGTGATTAAAATTAAAGCACCCAGGTAAAATTTTGTTCCTGTAGAGATGCCAGTATATGGGGTTAAATCTTTCTGTTGTAGAGCACTCATTCTTTTATGTCTATATATTTCGTGCTGCACTTTTCAATGCTTGCGCTGAAGGATTTGGTCAAATGCGGTTTTTAAAGAAACACATAGACCCAAATCATACGAAAACGGCAATATCGCCATAACCACTTGACCGATGGATGTTATTAGCTCATTTAGTAGAGCAATACATTCTCTACTGGCTTCTCCCTTTGTGGACGGAGAAGCGCGCACCCATGCTTGGTCTGCCCAGTTGGTGGAAAGGTTTCCCACCCCCGGGCTCATGCCACCTCAATAATTTTGGTGGCCCCCCGGTTCAGGTATTGACTACTAATCAAACACGTGAGGTGAAATGTGCATTAAATTTTTGAACCATACTAGTAGTGCTACAATTAGATATTCATTGAAATATGTTGGAATTATAGTCTTGAACTATTGGTTTAATTATTGTCGATAGAGACTTTTGAAGATGAGCATTGATAATAGTTGTAAAGCGAATCTTTCAGTGATTTCGACCACTGATGTTTTGAGTTAGGTGATAAATTGGATGGATGCATGAAAATTTATGTTTATTCTAGGATTTAGCATTTGTTGACAATAATTATAACGTTACATTTCAGACAGTCCATACCGAACCAGGCACCGCATTCACGTCGAAGAACATCGGCTGGTCCACGGGTTGGCGTGTCGCTTGTCGATTCGTCACCAAGACAGCGAAGTTTTTTGGCCGATCTCGAAGCCCGTCGTGCGTATGCTGCTCAGGTTACCTACGATCGTCTAGGCAATAATGCAAAAGAGCTTTCGGTTACCCGGGGAGAATTCGTAGAAGTAAGACAATAAGTTTAATGGAGCTTTGACTAAAAATGATTTCGCTGCAATTCGTAATTTTGCTACGCGTTGTGTGTATACAGCTCAGGTTACCTACGATCGTGTAGGCTATAATGCAAAAGAATTTTCAGTTACCCGGGGAGAATTCGTAGAAGAAAGACAATATGTTTAATATAGGTACAATTCGTACTATTGCTATACCTATGAATGTGGCAACTTGCTGACGTAAACGTGATGACTGATATTAATGAGATTGTATATAATCATTTTGCCGATGTATGTAACAGTTTAATTCAATGCGAGCTTTAATAGAGTACAAATATTTTTGAAAATTTCGGCGGCCGAAATGCTTTCTCACATATTGGAAAATTGGTCCTCGTAGGTTAAAATAACCACAATTGAAACTGTCGTATAATCGAGTAACCAAATACCAGATATTTAAGACACACGCGGACATATTGTTTAAGTTGTCCTAAATTTTAGGTACCATTATATTTTAATACCATGTAGTAACCAAATTCCAGGTATACAAACGCAAAACTTACACACATATGGCACCAAGCTACCAAAATATTATATTCAGAAACCAAAATATTATATTTAGTATTGAACCATAGCCACACAGCGAAAACTCTTATCCACAAAATACTCTAATTTTTTTATTGTACTATGTAAAATACTCTAATGAGGTAAAAGTTGGCAGTTGATACAATACCATTATTGCAACAATAGGAATGCCTTGTCTGAAACTCACTGAAATACGAAGGCTGAAACAGAACTTGTTGTTATAGTCGGAAGTATGTCAGCGATATGCCGGTCCAGTGATCCGGTCCGCCAGACTATTCTGCAACTACTGTTTTTGTGACTTAGAAGCAGTTGGTTACATTTTGTTGTGCACAGCAGCTATAACGTGCGTGCAATTTTGCTGCAAATGCCTTGAATTTTAGATATGTTACGATGATTTACACATACATGCTCAAGGCCCGAGGTCCTGGGTAAGGGTTGAATGGTCCCCTGGGGAGGAGGTCTGCGGTTTGGGGGTTCTCACGGTCGGGGGACGGAGGAGGGAGGTATTGCATGCGCCTTCGACACCGCGAGCAACACCTATGAGTTCCACGCTTGCAGCACCTCCTGGGGATGTCGATGGACCTTCCAAGGGCGGGAGTAGTCTGGCCATGAAGGGGTGGATTTGGTTTGAACCCGCACAATCCCCTATGAGCATATATGGATCTACACCTAAAGTCGCATTCAAAAATAAATAGAATAAAATATATTGATTTCAACTAATACCAACTTATATCAGTCGATAACACTTATTTCAGGCCTGGGCATTCTGACGAGTGATACGTTTTTGTCGGAGGTGATAGAATATGATTTTTATTAATATGAGGAACAATTTGTAGATACTCAACGACAGCAAGCAATGGTGGGAATGCCGCAATATACACAGTCGAGTTGGTTACATTCCGAATACGATTCTGAAACCGATTGTGTGGCCGCTAATACAAAGTGCAGCTCGTTCCTCGCATCGGCACGTTAATTGGACTAACAACGACCAGGAAGCCCAATTTACTGAGCCGTTGTTTGTTAATGCGAACGCGGTAAGCGAACCTATATTTTACCGCCGTCCAGAGCGGCAAAAGTTGACATAAACGAAGAACAATAATTCCAGTACTCACAAGTATAGACTATAAACTTTTTTGACGTGTTCCCATCGAGCACGAACGAGTGATTCGTCAATGAATTATTATATTTGAACGCAAACTAAATACTTAACTAACATCGAACCTAAGCAAAACCTAAGACGAGGTTTGTTACACGAAAATCTAAGAAAGAAAGAAATTGAATATTTATGTTGAAATCTAGGATTTGTTGCTCAAAGTTTAAAAATTAAACTAAACTAAACAGTATAATTTGAACAGTATAATGCAGGTTTCACAGAATAATAAGCGTAAAAGTGGGCAGTTTTGTCTTTAACAGCCGTTTGCAAGAAACCAAAATCTCTAATGGACGGTTATAAAATATTATAGTTTCTTGAAAACTGCTTCTAGAGATTTTTGCCTTTAATAACCGCTTGTTTGATACCGAAATCTCTAATAGATGGCTGTAAGAAACTTAGGTCTTATATAGATAGCCATTAAATACCGAAATCTCTAACAGCTAAGAGACTAAAATCTCTTGCAGCTAGCGATAACCGATTATTGTCTCTAATGGCTAGCTCTTAGAAACTTTTATCTCTTACAGCCAGCTATAAAATACAAAAGTCTAATAGCTATCCATTATAATTTCAAATATTTAACGGTTGGCTGTAAGAGATTTTTGTATGTTACAGCTGGATGTAAGAGACAAAAGTTTCAAACAGTTAGCCATTAGAAACAAAAATCCGTAAGCTATTGCTAGCTGAAATTGATTTTAGTCTCTTATGGGTAGCTCTAGACATTATTGTATTTCGCGAGGTACAAAAGGGTTAGATTTTCAAGCTCCAACGCGGCTCGAGACATCCTAAGCCATGTCCGGCTCGGTTTTACGTCACGCTTGGTATAAACTAGTTAGGCTCGCTACTTTATGACCCGTGTCCGACCTTGGTAATCGATGCTCTGTTCGGCTCATAATAATAAAAATTTGCGATTCCCTAACAGAGATAACACTATAATATACAACCCAATATAGGATCTGCTTTTCCAGATACACTATACACAGAACTCACAGACAGATCTCAGTTTCGGCTCGGCTCTTCATGCGCCATGAATGTTAGGCGCACGTAAAGCCTAAATTCTGACCTCTTATGTTCAGTTTAAAGTGAAGCTTTATTGATTCATTTAGCTTAACTATAGTTTCACATTGATTTTTCGTAGGCATGTTTTTAATTTTCGACTGTCAATTAAACTTACCCGTTCTGTATTAGCGATTCTCAACAATTCATCGAGTCTTACCGGCATTGCCCATTATTCTACAGTATAGGAAGGTATGGCATATGAGATAACTGCTTAATGTTTTAAGAGTGAACTTTGCTAATTGCCCAATAATACAATCACAGTTAGTTTTTTCATAAAGGCTGATGTGTTGTCATTATTGAATATTTTGTTATGAGCTCTGACTGTATTATCTTGGTGATGTATTTATTAAATACATTCAAACAATCACTCGAAACGCGCATAAACACAGCATGGCTGAGATAACTGCTTAATGTTTTAAGAGTGAACTTTGCTAATTGCCCAATAATACAATCACAGTTAGTTTTTTCATAAAGGCTGATGTGTTGTTATTATTGAATATTTTGTTATGAGCTCTGACTGTATTATCTTGGTGATGTATTTATTAAATACATTCAAACAATCACTCGAAACGCGCATAAACACAGCATAGCTGAGATAACTGCTTAATGTTTTAAGAGTGAACTTTGCTAATTGCCCAATAATACAATCACAGTTAGTTTTTTCATAAAGGCTGATGTGTTGTTATTATTGAATATTTTGTTATGAGCTCTGACTGTATTATCTTGGTGATGTATTTATTAAATACATTCAAACAATCACTCGAAACGCGCATGCTTAATGTTTTAAGAGTGAACTTTGCTAATTGCCCAATAATACAATCACAGTTAGTTTTTTCTTAAAGGCTGATGTGTTGTCATTATTGAATATTTTGTTATGAGCTCTGACTGTATTATCTTGGTGATGTATTTATTAAATACATTCAAACAATCATTCGAAACGCGCATAAACATAGCCTAGCTCTGTATCATTCTGTATACAATGTAATTTACTATTTGTTTAGAAATATTGATCTGTATAGCGATAGTTGGAGCTCCAAAGACCATTTTGCAGTATAAGTGATAAATACCATTTATATATGAATATCATAAATGTTATGGATGTAGGGAAGTCGCCCGGTATGGATCGGACCCGCCTAAGCCTAAAATTTACCCACAGCCCCGAAAATAAGGTACTGCCGCACCCACCCCTAAGTCACAGCGACTCCCTACACCCCCCCCCCACTATACACACAGAATTTAGCAATTTCGACATTATTTCACTGGCCTGTCCACAGCCCTCCGAAAAGTGGGGGGGAACTTCGGGGGCCCCATGTTCATTCTCGGGAGAAATTTCAAAGTGGGGGGTAAATTTTGCTTAAAAATACAAAATATTTTCATGCATTTTTACTACTGTGAACGTACTTTCAAGCTAAAAACAATATTTTAGCATTATAAATAGTGGTAATTAAAGTTTAAAAAACAATTTGCAAACAACGAACATAAATTTTCAGACGTAAAAATTTTTGGAATTAGTTGAACATGGGGGTTTCGGCCGAGCGGGGGGTCCCCCCCACCCCACTGTGGACAGGCCATTTTCAAAATTCCCCCTTCCGCTTTATCCCCTACTCCTCCAAAGCCTACAGATGTTAGACAACGATCATATATAAATATATTATGAATATTAATATCATTTAGTCTGCGTAAACCCATATTCTCTTAATTATCTGTAAATTTTCGACAATTTTCATTTAACCAAAATGAAAAATCGGAACTCCACTTCGGCGAACTATAATTTGAAACACAGCTGCTGTCTTTTGCTACACAATCGCACAACGTGTTTGGTTTTTTACATAAGGAAATTGCACGGTTAGAATGTTAAATTGCTATAATAAATGTAAAACAAATTGCGCAAATTCCAAAAACGTAATCTATGTGTTAGATGAAAGGCTAAGTTGTATAAAGGGTTAATACGATTTGGGCACAGAACAAACTGATTGACATTATCACGCACCTTAGTAACTGTTAGTGTTAGTGGCTAATAATAGTTCTTCTTGCTGATGAGTGAATAGTCTAGGGATCCACAGGTGAACAGAAAACTGGAGGTGGCACTAATATCAAACTGGAGGGGATACCAATATCGAACTAGAGGGGGGCACCAATATCAGTCGGGAGGGGCCACTAATATCGACCTTGGGGGTACCAATATCAAACAGGAGGGGTACCAATATGAATCTAGAGAGGCACCAATATCAAACTGGAGGTGGTACCAATGTCAAGATGGAGGGGGCACCAATATTAAACTGGAGGAGGCACCAATATCAATAATGAGCTTGCCGTAACAGATTTTTGTTTCTAATGGCTAGCTGTTAGAAACTTTTGTCTACAGCCAGCTTTAACATACAAAATCTCCTACAGCCAAGCCTTAAATATTTGAAATTCTAATGGATAGCTATTAAAGACTTGTATTTTATAACTGCCTGTAAGAGACAAAAGTTTCTAACAGCTAGCTATTAGAGACAATAAACTGTTTTGCCTTGCTGCATGAGATTTTAGTCTCTAACAACTAGCTATTAGAGATTTCTGTATTCAATGGCTATCTATATAAGACTAACGTGTCTTACTGCTATCTGTTAGATATTTAAATATCAAGCGAGCAGTCAAAGACAAAACTGCCCACTTTGTGCACTCATTATTCTGTGAAACCTGCATAACCTGAATACAGTTTAATACTGATAGACAAAATAAATGGTAATATTACGAATTGGGCGCTCATATTTTATAATCACTTTGATCTAAAGGAAGAAAACGACAACTGAGTATATATTTGTATAAATTATTCAAGTCATATTGCCATAAGAATAGATTATTTTGAACTCGATAAATATATAATTAAAATGTGAGGACATTTTAATTTGGTCTGGCTGCATGTAACAACGATCTAGCAATCATTTTTGGTCAAACTAAGCGATAGGAGTTCGCTCAAATACCGTTTTTAGTAATATTATGTAACATTTTTTGTCATAGCAGCTTATAACTAGATTGATTTTCGCAATTTTTATGAAAAAACGTTGTAGTGGAATCCAAAATTGTGCGGATACCTTTGTGCTTTCGCTGCTTCAACTATTTTCAGCGCTAGCTCATATCGGACACTTGTGATTTTGGCCATTGGTATTACAAAATCAGATGATTTATCCTGTTCGTCTTACGTTTTGTACTGGTGGGACTGATATAAAAAGCAGTGTTTATTTTCTGCACTGTTAAAGATGATAACAATGAACGTTTTACCTTTTTGGAAAATAAGACTATTACACACGAATATCGAGCACGTTGTAATAATTTTGAACAACAAATTTTAGAAAATATGTAATCTGTCAACAGTATTTTGAACACACTTCCTTAGGCTTCTGGACAAAACTCTAACACATCTCCAAAAATACTCAGAATCTAACAATGCTAAGTTTGGACTACTTAGCTAAGATCCGAAATTTGTCGTTCGGTCGCAGTTGCCTCGAAATTCGAAGTTTTACTATAATTTAGATGGGCGCCTGTGTTTTATCCGTCTAGTTTTGATATAATTGTATTCTGAGTGTGCTGAGTGGAACGAGCGAAACCAAGAATTATTACTAGTGGTGAAATTTTACAATGACCGTTATTGGTTTTTAGGGTGGCCCGCATAACCATTTAGTCGTCTTTTTCCAGCATAAATAGCATCTTTATCGTTGTTTTGGAGCATATTAATTGATTAAGCACTAAAATACGTATTTCTGCAGGTTGTACTTCATTTTGCTTAGGAATTTTTCATAAATATTTAAAATATAAGCAGTGATATTGACTTTTGTAATCACTGTTTCTCTTTAGGACGATAGTTTTGGTGAGACCTGAAAATACCTAGGGCAGCAGCCGAAATCCTGGGGGGGGGCTCGAAAATTCTGCCACTGTCTTTCTCTACTCTGCAGTGGGGAGGCCAGGTATATTGTGGTTTGGCCGCGGCAAGAAACTTTCAAAATCTTTACCGTTTGACCATGGCCGCAGAACGCTAGTGTTGCGTTGTAGAGCTGTCGGCCATTACTAGTATGACACACAATATTAAGCACCGGCCCTGTGTTTGCTATTATATTATGATCTGTTTAGGATGCAATGATGTACCGAAATAATCGATGACAGCGATGACTAAACAGCTGCACAGCATTTTTGTGAAGTCGACAAATATTTGCTTTAACTCTGGCCGTACAAGCTTTTTTATCGAAAACGATAACATTCCATAATAGAGAACGTGATACCTGTCGCCAGCAATACCGAAAACGAAGACGCGAGCGTAGAGGTCGAACTGATATGACGCCGATCGGAAGGTATACGTAACTTTTGGGAGCGGTTTAATGAACTTTCAGGGCTTCGCATGACTTCATGTATGTTCAGTTTTGTTGATCCTTGTATTACCATAAACTTGTGCTATGGATTTTTTTGGTTATACATTTAAAATGTTCTTGATGTTATTGACTTGTTCGATACGCGTGGAATCTGAATTCTAAAGTATTGGTATCGCAGCATGAAATCAATATCGATTGACATGAATTGCTGTAAATCTAGCTATTTTTATCAACTTATTGGTTTTCATATTTTCCGCGTGCTATGAATAATATGGTTTCTCCACAACGAGTGACGAGTGACATAAAAACTGAGGTTCCCTGAGGTCAGTCCCCTCTTCCAAGGAAAAGATTTTGTCTACTGCTCTCCTATTTGTATTTATAAATTTTGCCGAAAATATGCAAAAAAAGATTAAGCCTTTTACTTAAAAATAATACTTTGCGTTTCCGTTTGCTGCTCAGCTAGTAGTTTATCGCGATAGTTTAAAATATTCGCTTGTGGATCTGTGCAAATAACGTCCAAACTGGTTCTGATCAAGTTCTCCTTGTAGGTATGTACTTTGCAAACTTTAATCTTTTTACTTAAAAATAATACTTTGCGTTTCCTTTTGTTGCTCAACTACCAGTTTATCGCGATATTTTAAAATATTCGCTTGTGGATCTGTACAAATAACGTCCAAACCGGTTCTTATCTAGAAATTTCTCCTTGTAGGTATGTACTTTGGCAAACGTTCTTCGTGTTCACTGCGAATTCTTGTGGCATCAGAAGCCTGCTTTGGCGGTATATGCCCCTTCGCATACCGATCACCAGCGCGTTTTGCTATAGGGATTGTATTACATAAGAACTGTAGTAGATCCCAATCTAAGAATATTATCAGAGCTTGAGCTACATAAACATTCGTAGAACATGAAATTGTTTGTCATCAAAATAAAGCCTTATCTCCTTCAGTGATATGTTGTTACTGCTGACTAAAAACGCAAGGTAATATTTTGCCTAGTTAGAAATATTGTGCCTCAATCGAATTTACTTGTCTGATTGATTTCGATTAGTTGCCATGCTCAGCTGTTATTTTGCCCATATTAACTCTAGGGGCCGAACGTCATGTGGTTAGAAATATCAACATTTTAGCGCGGTGGATTGGTGGGTTTCTGCCTCCCGATTCAGGCTGTAGGTTTAGTCTAAGGGTCATATAGTCAGTCACTTTAGCTTATGCGCGACTAAACTTATCATGCGCCCATTAATCATCCTATGTTGTAAATCTCTATGTCAAATCCGCATCCGTTGTTATGCAACATGTAAGAAATAAGATTCGATTCACAGCTAACCCAGAAGTGGTCATTTGCAATCTTCCAATGACATCTCCGTGACGATTACTAAATTTCAGTCAGGATTTCTAGTCGCGAACAAATTAAATGTAAATGCAACAACATAAACGATAGGGTTCTGCAGTTTGACATTTATTTACTGTTCACGACCATAGCTCTTTTTAGTTCAAAGGCGATAAAATTTCGTTCAGAAAGAATTTTGATGTTCTTGATAGAAATACATATAGCTGGTTTTTGCTTGAGTAGATGGAGTTCGGCAACGCAATTTTTCAAAATAAATTAGAATGGTCTTTGGCCGCATATTAAGTTTACTCGCGCATTGATTGCTTGTCATACCAAACAACTAGATGCTTTAAGAGACCCTTGGGCAAATTGCATTAATTTTATCATTGTCTCCATAAGAGTCAAAGCCTAAGACTGTTGTAACTCATCGCCTAAAGTTGAATCATCCAAACTTTTAAACAGCGGCCAATAAAGACAAAGAGCAAATGAAGTTGGAAGCATGCATAGTACGGCTGGAAGTATATTACAATTTTTGCTTATGTTTCAAGCATACGACTATCAGGTCAGACTGCATAGAGCTCTTCAATTAAAAATCAGTCTAAAGGTAGGACACTACTTATGAAGTTCAATAGTCTGTAGTTACCGTCTCATTTCAGATAACGCCAACTTATATTTTAATGTCGGCAAGGAATTTATTCCAAATCCAGGCAGTCATAAATTTTGTTTTGTGCTTCGTTTTTAGCGCACAAAAGAAAAATTTTGTATATTGTCTAGGTCACCTGTCGCAATGCAACCGTGTTCATCATCACTTATTCGTAGATCATATGATGGCATTTTATGTTGTTTTATCATGCATTTTTACAACATGTATGTCTTAAATGTACGTATCTGCTGTTTAATTTACAATCCATAGCCTAAAATATATAAATGTGGTTTGTAGTTGTGATGCAGTGGACCAATACCACTTATGTGTCGTCCCCGCTGTTTGGAACTTTTCCCATGTAGTCGCGATCCTACCGTATAGAATGTCAGGGTTATACCCATACCATAAATCAATTGCCAAGAGTGTACGGCACACCCATAGCTGCTACATCTTTTGTTCACGGTATCGTACACATCCTCAGCTACCAGTTTAGGTCGAATTTGCTGTAACTGACACAGTCTGTAGCTAATACGGAGTATTAGTCGACTGTGCTGTGTAGTTTTTTTTAAAACCTCGATATTTGTATTTAGACCATATAAATATTTAAGCTGCCGCACACTGTCAATAAAACTGCAAAAAAGAAAAGGTTTGCGTGACACCGACAAGAAGTGGCAAACCACTAGCTAGTTACCCTTGCAAAATTATAAGAAAACAACGGGTTTAGAAGATACGCTGTTGTCTACCGTGTGCCTGACACTGTGGAGTACAAAGATTCCAAACGTTGAGGACATTATAACGTGAAATGGCATTATTAGGATATTTGGTATAAGCTTACTGTATACCTGCGTGACACCGACAAGAAGTGGCAAACCACTAGCTAGTTACCCTTGAAAAAATTATAAGAAAACAACGGGTTTAGAAGATACGCTGTTGTCTACCGTGTGCCTGACTCTGTGGAGTACAAAGATTCCAAACGTTGAGGACATTATAACGTGAAATGGCATTATTAGGATATTTGGTATAAGCTTACTGTATACCTGAAGAATGCCAGGGAGTTCGACCTATGGTGGCGGATGAAATATGTATATCCTATAAAGAAGGTAATGCCATTAATTAAAGTTTCGCAGGGGTTTGAATCCAGTACAAAAAATTCTGGACATTTACATTTGCGGTCAAGGTATGTGAAAGAAATGTTCTATTTAGGCTTGTGTCCGATGCGTTGAAAATTACTAAGACCTATGTATAAAACTTTATTGCCAAGCCGCCTTTTTCACGACGCGTTGAAATGCTGATTCATCGGTTAGTTCGTCGTATTCCACACATGTTTGAACCGGAGTTCTGCGGTGCTAGCTCCAGACAGCATCGAGTATGATTAACGACTCCACCTGTCTTGTACGTAAAGGTCTTAGGTAAAATAAGGGGCAGGCGGCCCGCAATATCTATCTCTAAAAAATCTTCAAAGCCACCAAGCATGATTTTTATTGCCCATGTCACCTTTAGAGGCTGAACGTCATGTAAAAAAAGAAAAGCTTTGAGATGGGGTACGGGAAGCGGCTGCTTACCAGCTTAGGCTTAGTATATGGCTCATATAAGGACCTTAGCTTAGGCTAAGACTAAGTCTTAGGCATAGTGTATTAATAACGGCATGGCATACATTTAACTTTCCCCCAAAAGTTATATGGGCCACTTTTATTATGTAGGTACACGGCATGTATGTCTATTATGTATGGAATCTAAGCGACTTTTTATGTTAAATAATGACCTGTCCAAACGCTACAAAACGAAATTGTGTGTTTTAAGTTTGGGGGAATTATGCTGTCATCTGCGTTTGTGATTGCAATTTGATTTTGAGCTTGTACTAAATGTTTATTTAAAAATACATTTATCTAACAGTTGATGAAATTTTAAATCCTAAGAAACGATAAAAACTCATAGCTATCGTCGTTACGTGCACAAGGCAGCAATTGTGGTCGGCATATAATATTGTAATATATTAAGGTTTTATGTGGGATCGAATGCAGATATTGAGCTATATATGTTGTAAGAGCTATTGTAATCCCTCGAAGATGCTATTTAATATTGCTGATCGTAATATATATACATTTTTATATCATTAAAGGTATTTATTTAGCACAATTTTTGAGCTGATACATTGTCAAAGATCGGTGAAGCTATGTAGGTAACGGTATTTCAATATGCTAGCCAAAAATCACTGTTGCTGAAAGAGACTCGTTTGACAATAATATTTTCACAGCGTAGTGGCGATTGCGCGTTGCAAGTGTGAAAACTTTCCAATTCCGTCTGTATGTGTGATCGATCATTAACTCGGGAATGTCTAAACCGATTTTCATGGCGTGGCTCAATCTCACCGGTATAGTTGATAGCTGTGTATATTTTCAAACATTTTTTGAAATGAGTTTTTTCACCCCATTTTAATACCCTTCGCGAGAGCAATTTTATTTATAAGCATCTCGATATTTTTTTTTTATTGATTGGTTTTATTTCATAGTAAAATTATAAATGCCCGTTTTTGTTTTTTAATTAATTGGTTCTGGAATTGTGGGTTTTGAGGTATAGCACCACCCTACGGGTTCTTCGACCGAATATTTGTTCTGACTTTCTGGGCGGCTGAAACGTTTCAGGTGGCAATTATCGGGTATGGGAAACTGATTGTCGGTGTTAGTTTTGTTGTAGTTTGTGCGGTTTGTGTGATATTCCCGCATAGCGTATCGACAGCTGGTTGGCAGTGCACGCCAAAGGCTTAGGTGTACCTACGCTCTGCAATCCCGATAGAATTCCTAGTTAACTAAATTTCGTAGCTACCACTCGTCCGTGCGCGGTAATTTCTAGCGCATAGTGTCATGTATAAACAAGTGCGGTCATCATAGCCCGGGTAATCTGGTTTGAGGGGCATTTAATGTTCTTCGAGCTCGCATGTTACCTAGACGAGTAGTCTACAATTATTATATTACAAAAATTTTAGCCTATCAGTGGGTTTGGCTTTAATCTTATTTATTGGGACTATTTACTGTTGATAACATTCACGGCTACGTATATATATCTGCAACCGTTCACCTGGTTAGGACGCACCTTGATGTCCTATTTCAGGTACTCAATTGTTGGTTATGAATAAGCTTAGTCCAATAATCTAGGTAAACTTACCAGTTAGTCAATAGTGGATTTGAGCAACGTTAAGCATTTTAAGACAAATCAGTTATTTAACGTAAATGCGAGTAGTGTGAAATTCTTTATAGTTTGTTATGATTCCCATCGACCCCAATGCAAGAGTAAACTTAAGATGCGCCCCCAACCATCCTCTTTTGACACCATATATAAAACGTTCTCAGCGAACAAAACTTGGATTTCAATAGCGGTATCCAATTTCGAGATTTTTCTGTTCCATAGCGCCATTAGTGAATGCAACTCCGCCCCTGTACTTTAACACCAAAGTGTTCGCGAACATTTTCAAATTATAATGTATGGAATATGAAACGGCCTAATTTCTGTTCTTTAACGCAAAATTTCTGTTTCTTTAACGCACTAATTTGTGTTTAGCGAATAACTGAATGGCAATCGCTTTTGTCAAAAGAGGATGGTAAGGGTCGGAGCTGAAGTTTAACTTTTCATAAACTTTTCCTACTTAAAAACAACTGAGGTAAGGAACTTGTCTAGAGTTGCAGATGAATTTTTCCAGTTTTGACAATGCTTGTTTAACCTGCGCTTACTATTCAATCATCGATGGCATGTTGAAATATATGTGCGCTATATCTAAACTGTCATAATAGCTACTACAGAAATATGTACACTTTGTGGTTGCTAGATAGTGTTTTCGCACAAAATGTAGTCACCAAGCCTCTATCTTGGTGCAAAGTCCCCAGGATCTAGAGTATACGTTTAGTATTTGAGTATATACCAATAATGTAGTCTTCCATTTAAACGAACTCTGCAGATTTAGGTTAAGGTTTAGAAAACCGGACGATGATATCAATATGCTAAGAGTGTATCAGGGAGGAATATGACACTTCTCTGCATTCACATAACCTGTGTTTGATGGTACGGGCGTTTTCCCGTTTGTGGCGGGAGGTCGAGATGCCCCGACCCCTCCCCCAGTTTCTGAGGCGGGGCGTAGGTTGCACCCCTCCAGTATTTTTGGGGGGAAGGGCAGGTCGGCCCCCCAATTTCTGAGGGGGGTCGGGTTATAAGCAGCTGCTTATAACCCGTTATTATAGAAACAACTGCTTCTAATTATAGTTATTATAGAAACAACTCCAACAATTTCGGCAAATCATTCATCAGCCCTTTCGTTCATCAAGTGACGCATTTGTCACAGCGCACATTGCACAACGATGCAGCGATCGAGTATATCATGCGGTGAACGTTGTTAGTCACCCGCTTTGTGAGCTTCCTTGAGGAACCGATCAGATCAGCTATCAGATAGCTTAGTGGCTAGCGCACGAGGCTCGCAACAAAACGATTCAGGTCGGTCTTACTGAGCTATACCGGATCGACTTCATTATATGCTGTCATATTCGACAATCGATACCGCCTCGAAATTTGCCATAGCTACATAAAACTTGCAATTTCAAACTTTGCACTTATCACCATCTTATCCTGCTATTATGTTACTGCTTAGTAAAATAATTTCAATATTTTTATTTGAAATGTGGCAAATGATAAATTCTTCGTAACTATATGTTAACTTCTTTATCATTATGATAATGTTTCTTTACAATTTTTGATTTATAAGGGGCAGTTGCTTAGCCGATTATTTCTTTTTCATTATTCATTTGGAATTTTTTATAATCGTGAGAAAGGGTACCTTAAAACTTTATAATTTAAGAAATTATATTTTAACTTTTGCTGACTTAGCTAGTAATGTGTAAT
The DNA here is from genome assembly GCA_030248225.1 of Trileptium ribeirensis. Lineage (NCBI taxonomy): Eukaryota > Metazoa > Nematoda > Enoplea > Enoplida > Thoracostomopsidae > Trileptium > Trileptium ribeirensis. Next base: position 48,577 of record JASANE010012691.1, read on the forward strand.
TCTTTAATAAGTTTTTTCCGGTTGAAATCTAATCGCTAAAATTTTAGTTTTCTAATGTTATCTGTTACGTTTATGTAATTAATAGTATTCATTATTTGTTTTTGCAATTTATCTAATTTGCATAAATTTGATTTAGTTTTGAGTGTTGGATTTTCAGTTCATTGCTATGCGTGTGATAGATGAGTACCTACACAGTTTTGTCTAGTTTTCTGTTACAATGACCTTCTGATTCTATAATTTTGAAAGTTAACTGCGTACACTTGTGCTATATCGGCAGCAGGGGGATATTGTACTACTCTAAACGCAAGGCAAAACCTCTAGCTTAACTGTAGTACAACAGTAAGTTTCGGTGTATACGTCGATTAATCTTTTGCTGCTTTTGTGTCATGATTACGAGATTTCTGAAGTGCGGTACTAGCAGTTGGCTTTGGACTAGATATCTAAATCAATACTGAAGTATTAAAAATTCAGCTCGATGCGTTGATTTTAGTGGCACTAACGTAATGTTTGTGACATTAGAAACCGAAGCGGCGGACTAACGAGCTATATCGAGCCGTAACATTGGCATAAGTGGTTAATTTGGTGCGCGTCAATAGGGTTAAAATAATTCACCACAAAATACACTGGACACAGTTAAAAACACATCTATGAGTTTCAAAAAGGGAAAGTCATTTCTTCTTCAGAATAACGCGGTGTGAGATAGTGGGCAAAAGCCATCTACGTCTCGTCTCAGTAGCCTACTCTAACGAAATCTGTAACGTTCCCAATATACATTACTGAGGTCCATTCTTTCTAGGGAGTTGACTTCTTCCGAAGTACCTTGAGGTTTAAAATTTAGAAGACAAATTTGGAAGCTAATTTTATTAAGATTATTATTAATAAGCTTTACACTGTTGCGAGGACGCTTCGCATAAATTACTCTATTAACCTTATTTTTAATAAGCACTACATTCTTGTGCGGACGGTTTGTATAGAATACTGTGTTAACTTACCCTTACGGAGACATTTGCCACAACGACGAAAGCCAAATCAGCGACACACCTTAAAATAACTAGCGGAGTTAGCGTGACAAACATATTAGTAGATTACCAGAGGATAAAGTGAAATGGTGTATATAATAAATAACTCATATTGAGTGGCTTAAGGAATCATCACACATCATCAAATTTGTCGTGAACTAACTTTGATAATAGTTATATCGCTTTATTATAATAAACATTAACACTTGTGTGTCTGGTGAATTGGCAATGGACTTGGAGTGTCATATATCGATTAGGTAGTATAGGCTCCTCGGGGAAATAAAAGAACTTGATATATAATAGAGAAGAGTTATGCGCGACAAATGTGTTTGAAAATAAGTGAAAGAAGAGCTAACCGCTTGACGATGGGAAGTATATATATAAAACGCTTGCCATGCAAGTTAGCCCCACCGGCTTATACTGGCCACAACTCAAAACCCAATCTTTCGGTTACGAAACCCAACCTTTATAAGTACTAATATCCTATATAAGCACTCACCCGCACTAACGTCAAAAGATATAACAATTGTTATATATTTATATTTTTCATTTGGGCCTAGCGGTAGGAGCCTGAAAACGAAGGTATTTGAAAAAAAGCAGCCTAAAAAGTGAAAAGAAAAAAACAGCCGCAGGGGTGGAATTCGAACCCGCGACCTCCCGCTCTTGGATCCGTAAGCAGGCGCACTACCGACTGAGCTGTTTCTGCTCGACTCCGTAGCAGTTATTAAACCGCTATATTCGACTTCCCCGTCTAGCAATAAGGCCTTCACCACTGGCTTTATTTTAGGCCATATATATGTGCTGAGGGGAGCAGCTTTAATTCTGGGTTCGGAAACGCAGCAGTAGAATTCGACCTCCCTTGTACGACCTCCATGGTATTGAATTCTGAGTGACTGAAACGAGCGAAGCGAAGAATTCTCACTATCCAGAGTGATAAACGTCGATGTTGTCCGTTTCTAGGTTTTTTTGGGATGACACGCATAACTCAGCTTCGGCTGGGCGAATAGATTCGCGCAATAGGTCATTTGAAATCATAAAATATCTTTTTGTACTTTTTCGTCTAAAGCAACGAGCTCTAAGTTTATCAATGTTAGCTGCATCGAACAAAGTAATTTCATCATAATCGAGTGGAATATGTGTTAAATCAGCTTGTTTTCGCGATTTTTTCACCATTATTAGATCGGATCGTAATGGATGATATTGAGATCATATTATAGACCTTGAACACGCAAGTACTTAGGTCGAATTTGTACGTACGTGACTAAGTGTTTTCTAGTTTTGTGTCTACTTATGTTTTAAAGTAGTTTGATGAAACAAGAAATGCATTAAACGGGGTGTGTCATCACAATCGCTCAAACAATATGGATCCTACGGCTCGTTTTTATATATATACCGTGCAAAACACCATATAGCTGTGTTGGGAGATGCATCGCTACACAAAAATATTTTCACTGGGCATATGCTGAAAGTATTATTTTGTTATTAGTTATATCGCGAAATGTGCTGCGCGACGTAAATGAGGTAAATTGTAAATATAGATACTGATTCCGTAGTAATTCAGAAACTGGCGCGTCATAATTCTCAAGCCCTGTGGGGCTCTAAATGGGAATATTACGGAGGCCAAACCTTTCTCAACTAAGATTGTGTAATTAGAACATAGTGTTCATGTGGCTAATAAATCGAATTAAAGCGTTTGACGAAAAATATAAATTTTTGTAAAATATATTGAAATGAAATATATTACTTCGTCTAAAATTCTAACACAAGAATTTCAACGTGATTTCTCCTCACCATCGCGTTTAAAGAACAAAACATGATAGTTTATTCGTTCCGGATAAATAATTGCGCATTGAGCTTTTGTATATAAGTGACGCTATGACAATATTCTTTGATGCTATATGCACCAAAAATATTTTGGTTAAATTATGTCGATGTTACAGAAACTTGAATGTATTTATTTTAAAAATTTAGTTTTTTTGTTTTGAAAAATCCTTTTGTGTTTATCTTTTTCGACTGCCCACGCCGGTCTTACATGTACACTGATTTCACCCCATTTGCAACATTTCACTCTAGGTTCAGTTATAAAGCTGTATATAAATCGTTAATCAGAGCGGGTAGTTTTTAAAATATCTTAGTTGTTTACATACTTACGCTGAGGTGGTTACTCTATATACTCACGCATGTATATTGCTTATTTTTCTACATCCTAGTCGGGTATTATAATATAATACAATCTAGTGTATTTTTGCAATGGCGCCAACGGTGACATCAAAAGCTGCCGCTGGGGGAGCTCCAAAATTATTTGCTGGGAAAGACTCGTCTAAAGCATACAAAGACCGCGATAAGCCCGATCAAATACGAACCAGTAATATGCAGGCTGCCAAAGGTAACAATAATTATCTCTTGTATTTCGTTGAATGAAAGCAAATATTTGAGTTTGCAGTTCGTAGGCGCACTCAGTACAACCAAAAACACCCGTATATACAGCTTGGAACCTGGTGACGTAAGATAGATAAGACGGCATGATTTATTATGGTCGAGCCACCCAAGTTGTACGAACGTTTGTGCACTGCGCATATCAATACTGTTGATGTGAAATATAAGCAAGTTGAATGAATGATCCTGCAAAGCAAAATATAGATTGAAATCTGGGATATAAACAGGTATATAATGCCAGAAGTAAAAAAACAGTGTAATTAACAATAACGTTAATATTTCTAACCCGTCAGGTCTCACATTTATTGCTCAGAACCGAGTTATATAGTTAGGAGCCAATTCCTCTCACAAATCTTGTTTGTCACTTTAGCAAGATTAGCCACTAAGTCACCCAGCTATGTTTGTCATAAAAGATCGTGGAAATAACATTCAGGTATACGCGAAGCTGATGTTGCTAACAAAAACTTCTATTATTATTATTATTGGTTAATTATTCATTAGGAGCAGTAGTAAAATAGGTTTCGAGATTTTGATGTTCCTATCGGTCGTATTACTTACTTTGGGAATCAGGATGTCAATGGAATGATCGTTTACATCAGCAGAAACGTTGGTTTCAGGCTTTGTCTTGGAGGGTCGCAGGTAATTTGGCCTCATCGTTCTTGTACACCGAGTCAGCTCGCAGATTATTTTGGGCAGTTCATCCCTCAAATCCTCATGTACGTTCCTACGCGATCAAAGTTAACCATTTTTTCTTTGCGTATCTAAAAATATGTTGGGATTTTTCCATGTGGTGTTAATAAATCCCTAAATGTTTTGTTGCAGGGATAAAAATTGCAGTGTTCAGGTTATATATACTAATATATATATAGGATCAATATGCGTTATTATTAAATATTAGCTATGAGTTATTTACAGCTTAACTGCGTCTCTCACTGCCGAATTTGTAGATTTTTAGTTCAGTTCCCCATATACTTTTGTGGCTGTTTGTGAAAGTCAGAGTTTCGAACTTCTTTCCGTACGTGCGGCCTATCTCGATACTTGATGATAGCCGTTTGCGTAAGTGCACAGAATGTGTCCGCCCTCAACTCTAATCAATGTTCTTAAAATATTTTGACGGATCATTTTAGGTTATTTTATAGAGTAAACACAAGCACGTTTAACTTAGTTGTCCTTTTTTGCTATAATATATATAATACCGACAAAACACATACTGAACGAAGCTTCTGATTATTGGTGTCCTTATTTTGAATGCGTGATAAGCTTAATTTTTTTATGTATATTCAAAGGATTCCTAAATTTCGTTGTGCCTCGTGTTGCCACCTCAATGATTTCTTGTGCTCATTGTTTTTATAGCGGTCGCTGATGCTATTCGAACAAGTCTCGGCCCGCGAGGAATGGATAAGATGGTTAGTAACGTGCCTACCAGTTTGCAATTTGCTGCTATGATTTAAAAACGTTTCTTTCTTCGGTGATCGGAAATAACATTTGTTGCTGTTTACATCTGATCTGAGTCCCTCAATTGTTGTGTGGTAGTCTAATTTTAGAGGGGGCACGGAATTTTTATACTTCGATAATATTGTATGATACTATCGCATAATCGTAGTGTTGCACAGCTTCAAAACTTTCATCTAAAATGGTACTCATGTTATTAATGTTCAAAACATCCAGCAATTTTTGGTTATGTTACACTTACAGTTGCGTCAAGCACGTTTGACTTTAAATCGATGTGCAAATTTATCTAAGTGTCTAAAGGATTAGCAAGTATTTGCGATATTTAGGTTAGTGCAGTACAGTCCTTACGTTTAACCGTATTACCCATGTTTGTCTTGTTGTATCGAGTGAGCTCTCCATGAAACTATATTGACTTCTTTTTAGCATTAGATAAAACTTTTTGTGTTTGCTTCTAAACAGCATAATGTAACTACATTTTCACCCAGCCGTTTCGTACTTTTGATTTGTAAATTTTTTCATTTAGTATTACATCTTGTCGCAACTAGAGCTATACCGGGTTATGCACGTTTGTTTTGCAGATTCAAGCCGGCAATGGCGATGTAACGATTACCAACGACGGGGCTACAATTCTCAATCAGATGCAAGTAACACATCCGACAGCAAAAATTGTGAGTTTATATTTTCTTATTGTTTTTATGGGTTATTCTGTTCAGTTTTGCTCGGTTTTTGTAGCTAAACGGTTGTTAAACAGCGCGATAATCGCTTTGAATAGTATTAAGCGACGGTTTTCACTATCTGAAACTGGACAGCGACGAACTGAGACCTCTCTATAAATCAGGTGGTGTGTGATCAAAGTTTCTGCTGTATTATGCACACATAAATGTAGTTGAATGAGTTTAATTCGCACCGCCTTTTATTACTGATTTGATGCACAATTTTTCATTGATGCACATAACAAATTTTCAGCACATATCTAGTTTTTCCTCATAATTTTCCTCAATTTTTCTTTAAAATTTTGTTAATTTGAAAAAATGTGCAAATATCTAGTGCAGTTGTGGCCTGCCTGTATAAATTATATGCCTTATTATAGTTCGTATTTATTATATACACTTTTGGCTCCAGAAGCCCTTGAATGGCGATATCGTTACGGTGAACGCTACAACAAATGCCATAGCTCATTACTCAAGTGCTTGTGGGGATATTTTGTTATACTGTGAGATATGGAGTATTTATTCGGAAAACATAATTGCTTTAGTTCAAGACACTAGCAACTGTCTATTATTGGATCTGAAGCTGTGCCTTAGGGACCATTTGGAATGACTAGATTGTGTTTCATATTATGCCTTACAGTAATCGGCCAAAATTTCACACTTTGCGTATTCATGACCGGATGTTGAACATATTGGCCAAATTTGATATAAATTTTAAGCACTGTTTCATGAGAACCACCTACTCTGGAGAAGATGTCACGTGATCTATATGCTTCAGTATTTATTTACTTGATCAGTCCTTCATCCACCAATTACAATTTTAGCTAGTTGAACTGTCAAAAGCACAAGATGTCGAGGCTGGCGATGGAACGACGACTGTGGTTGTTGTCGCCGGAAGCTTGTTGGACGCGGCACAAAAGTTGCTGCTTAAAGGTAAGTTTGTAATCGAGTAAGGATTTTGTATATTCCGTTTGCGCTAATATATTGAGCAGAAACAAACGTAACTCTCACTTTAAACTTAAAGAAAAGGAGCTGTCAGAGACAAAACATGTAATTAAGATTAGCGCTGTCGCATATGTTGGCGCACACATTGGTTTATTCCAAAATCTGCTCTGATTCACGTTACTTGTGCAGTTGAAATCTAGTTTTTGCGATAAAAACAATTTCATTGAAACGGAACGAGTGGAGTTTCCAGTGAGGGCGCTACGGGAAAATCGTGAAAAATTCATTTTTTGTCTATTCTTGTGACGCATAACACATCTTCGGGTGGACGGATTTCGATAAATTTTTTATTCGATAGCAAAATTGATGAGGAGTTTTTAAGGGTTTTTTGTTAAAAAAGGCCATACGGGTACCAGTCTTTCAAAGCCTATATTTCGCGACGCAGCCTTCGCTTTGAAAAAATACAGAATCAGCTCATGGACATCTATAACTTTGGTGACCGCTGTTGGCCTGAATATGACCGTTGACCCTTTGCCAGAAATAAGGATTTTTCAAAATTCGGCATGTTGCATGTTTTTACCTTACAACGAGTATTTATTAGGCTATTAAGCATGTTGAATACGGTGGTTTTGCTATTTAGAGCCCAACTTGTTTATTTTATACCATTTCCTGTTTCAACGGTTTTACGATCGACGAACCGGATTTCCAAAATGTAATTTTTCATGCATTTGGCTATTTACTGCTTGTGGGGCATCATGAATAGTCTATGTATATGTTTGTCGGTAAGCTGATTACGATGGTATGATTATCTAAAATATAGCAAAAATAAAAAACCATAAAAATGTCATACTTTTTTCAGATATATTCAATGCATTTAGGGTCAATGAACCTGAGTGCCAAGATACAGTTTGTCTTTCAGTTGTTTGGTTACGTAATGCGTACAGGGCATCAAGAATGGCCTATATATTTGTAGGCATGCTGAACACAATGGTAGAGAAACCACAAATGCTTCGTGCGATTTCAGTTTTTGATGAGTTTACGGTCCTCGAGGTTTTAGGGTTTTCGACGGGTTCAAAGTTATAGAGGTTTTATTGCAGTATATACATCAAACACAGCCTGTTACGAGTGATTACACAAAATTACCACTCGATGAAACCATGCTCGCCCGTTTCACCCTAGCTTGCGAGTTACTAGTTTGAATTGAGGGAGCGAATGTCGTGAGTAGGGATAAAATCAACACCGTCTGTGCGTCCGTCGAACTCCTCAGTAACTACTGGGCCGGTTTAAATTTTTTTGAAAGACCGTGTAAGAGATATAGTTTTCTGTCAAAATTTAGTTTTAGTTGATTAGTAATTAACTAATTGGCTAAGCGTGTTAGCCTATTTTTAGCATTTTCAAACAAAAATTGCTTTTTCAAATAATAATTATTGTAAAGCTATTATTACGTCTCGCGCAGTGCTGACCACTAATCTGATGTGTACCGTTCGGGGATGTTAAAAACATGCTAATTGATTATTTAATTAGTAATTGTCGTATTGTTTGAAAAATTTCAAAGTGCTCAGAAATGAAAAATTGCAGACTTGTGTTTTTGATGCCACTGATCACGAATATGTCATTTCTGAAGCTTTAAGCATTGACCGTATATGCTAAATAGCTATCTAATCAATGAGCTAATTAGATAATTTTATGCAAAATTTAAAATCACGTCAGTTTGCTCTGCTCACTTTTTGTAAGAATTTATTCTTTGCAGGAATCCACCCGACGGTAATTTCGGAATCGTTTCAGCGAGCAGCGCTCAAAGCGGAAGAGATTTTGTCTTCGATGAGTACGCCTGTCGATCTTGCCAACACTCCACTTCTAGTGAATATCGCGTCAACTAGCCTAAATTCGAAAGTAATATAGAGTTTTTATACATTGTTAAACAGTGGAGAGCTGAATAGATATCCCACCCCTCCCCGCAATTAACTAGAACATGGGGCGCCAAATGACATAGTTTCTTCAATCTTAACTGTGTCTTTCGGTCTTTGAATTACAATACTTAGGCACGTTACTGTGATATCGTCCAACGTTAATGCGGCTAGAACGACTGTCTTGCGCACATCATAGAATATTGCAAGGTCTTCTAGTATTGTAATATTTTGCAATTTTGGGTAAGTTAGTGCTCCAAGAGCTAATAATCGTCCGCAAGAACATGCTCAATAAATATTAGTATTGCTTATTGTGAGTTCATTTTTTCCATTTAATTTAGGGCATTGGGTGTTAATTAGCTGGCCATATATTGTTCACCATACGTTACAGGAACTATGGCCACAGCAGCAGGCAGTTTCTATATTCGAGATGAATATTTTAACGATTGTTTGGCTGCTTTGTTGTGGTATATACACTTTTAAGTGATAATTGGTGGGCAAACTCAGTTTGAGCCGGTTCGAAAATGGCATTAAGCTCGGTACGAAGATAGATGGGTTAACTTAATATTATACTTTCCTCGGCTATAGTTCCTCATTTTGACAGATGTTAAAATAAATATGAGCCATTGTGTTTATTTGGTCCCAGTACGGAAGTGGGAACCCGAAAGCATACAATCTAGTTTTTATTGTTTGTGCTTGACATTGACCATGGTTTTCGCCACTTGGTTTTAATAAGTTGATCCATATGGCCATGCTGTGTCCGATTGATGGCAAAGATAGACGACATAAAATCCAGATTGAGATTATTTGATCATCTGTTTCTCATATATAAAATACGCCGGGTAAACAATAAAAATCTTGCTTCGCCACACAAGAGGTCGCTTAAAAATGTCTCGTTTGCATTTCGCTCGGATTATAATTGATACCGGTGCAAAGGTAAGCTATGTAAGGTGTATAACTGACTGCGACTAAAGTTTTTCTCCGACTGTACTCATAATTTAACGCTGCCATTTCGTTTTTTGATAAATGAAAAGTTACTGGTATATTTGCTTGTAACGGCTTTATATTTGCATTATTATAGCCTTAGCTAAATATTCTAGCTAACGCTGAAATTATTTCTGTTACGCTGTATTTGTGAAACGTAGGTTTTCAGTGCATCTGTCCTGTTGTGAGCAATTAGTGTTGCGGATAAGCCACATGTGGGCCCCTGTTTGCGGCGGAGTGGAGAAATTTGATTTTTTTTGCACTTGTTTATAGATTGTTTCTTTCTGTGTGTGGGTTTTAGAGTGATTTTGGAGAGTGGTGCGTGCATACTCTTCACCCTCCGTAATAGAAAGGCTAGCATTGTAATATAGATGCTATGGTAGCTTTTATAAACTGTTTTCCTAAATTCCAGAGCCAGCTAGGCTTCTAAATAAGCCACTAAAGTATATATATGGTCTAGGTCCTTCCATTGGTTGTTGGAGTTTTTATGGGGTACGCTTATCGTACTAGTCTTTATCTTTATTTTATCTCAACAGTTTCTTAATTTTATATCCAAAAATTTACTAGGACTGTGAATTTGTGCTGTGTATACTACATGCAGGTTACGTTTACGCTGACGTAAGCTGTGGTTTGGTGATTAATGTCGTTCGAAAACTTAGTATTTTCCTTCGTCAAACTGTATTGAATTTTATTTGGATCTGTTGTCTGATATATTATCAGGTAATTTGATAGTGAGGCATAATTTCTTATTTAGGTTGTATCTCAGTACGCGTGGCTACTGGCTCCGATGGCGGTTCAGGCAGTGATGAAAGTAGTCAATAACGAAGGACCGAAGCCTCGGGTTAATCTCGACAACATTAAAATAATAAAGAAATTGGGGTGAGCTGTCGATTATATATGATTTATTGTGTTCAAGATTAATATGTGGCTTGTAGAATAGTAAAATACGTGCCACAATTCGACGTTACTGACTCGTGGGAAATGTCTTTTTATTGTAAAAATATATTACTTCATCATTGCGTGCCCGCTTTTTATTCGTGATATGAACATACCGATGTGGTTATTCGCACGGAAAGGTTTTACGCTCCGCTTAATGGCTTGCCTGCCCTTAAATGACTTTCGGGCTACGACGTTGAAATTGCTTAATCTCATTTAAAGTTCGGAAAGACAATACACTATCTATTGTATGTTGACTTTGAATTATTAGCTTAAAATATTGCAGCCTGTTCTTCTTTTGCGTATCCTGGTAACGGCAAACAAAACTATTTACAGTAGGTTAACTAATTTCCAGTTAAGCATACATTGCGACCTCCTGAATGGATCAACAATTACTACAATAACCAGCTACCTGACGCCATTATCTTCATTTGAGGGAAAGTGAACAATTTGTACAGGGTTTAGATCAAATTATCTTACGGGAAGTATTACTTGGGGTTTACAATTCAATTTATTGAGATTACGTTTTTTTCGATGTTGAGTTTTAAGACGATTATACGTGAGGCTATACTGTAACAGACTGATACTGATGTGATGTATCAACGATGTTAATCGAGTGCGCACGAGGTTTTTGTCGTCCGCAAAAGTTGTCGAAGGGTTCTCGCTAATGGATGGAATTGTACTTCATAGGCCACGTGTGTTGTCGTAATAGAACGCCAGTTAAATAGCACCGTTATGTGATGTTAATTGAGTCCACCCGAGGTTTTCGTCGTCGGCAAAAGTTCTCGAAGGGTTCTCGCTAATGGCTGGAATGGAATTGTACTTCACAGGCCACGTGCGTTGCCGTAATAGAACGCCAGTTAAATAGCACCGTTCCGTAATAGAACGCCAGTTAAATAGCACCGTTATAAACGCTTATTTTTGTTGCTTTCGTTCGATCCCCATAGTCACAACATTACTGCAAACACTCGCTCTTACAGATTGATGGCATTGGCTTTGTCTGGCATTGGTTGAAGCTGCGCCTGCTAAGACATGGCTCACATAGCAGAGGCTCGTTCCGTGTTCGATTGCCGTTTGTTGAGCGAACGTTGATTTGAGTTGTGGTAGAGCATCTCATAATCTTGGTGTTGGCGCTACTTGCTAGTCAATATGTAATGGCGAACTTGGGTAATTATATAAAATGGAATATGGAACGAAACACGGACAACGTCGAAATTTGCCACTATGGTCAGTGAGAATTCTGCGCAAAGCTCGATCCACTCATTACACTCAAATTTCTTTGCCTGACAATAATTATAACAGTTTCAGCTAGCAGATTTTGGTGCAGAAATTTTATTAGTAATTTATAACTTAATCTTGTTTTGCAATGGTTTGATGCTATTTTGATATTAATAATTATGTAAATTTGGCGTTAGTAGACTCTAAGCATTTGAAATGGTTTTCATGTTAATTGCGATCATGTATTTTCAAAACTGTTCATTTATTAATGTGAATTGCTATATTGCAGTCATGCAAATGTATCTGCATAATCTTATCTTTATTGACCTTTACTTGACTCCGCGCTTGTAAAATGTCCATATGTATACTTCGTATTGGAACACGTGTCACATCGTGTCCCTTTGATTGCGTGTTCGACCCTTCTTATTTGCATAATTTAAGCGGAGCAAAGCGAAGCGTTTTTGTTTTCGTCAGAGGGGGAAAATTCGGCACCGTCCGTCCGTTGAACTCCTCAATAACTACTGGGCCGGTTTTAAATATAATTTTTTTGTTTGAAAGGCCTAATATCTGACAGGTGCAAGATATATAGATTTTGTCAATATTTGCTTTAGTTAATTAGTAATTACCTAATTAGTTAAGCGTGTTAGCCTATGTTTAGTATTTTCAAAAAAAATTGCATATTTTCCAATAAATAATTAGTGTAAAGCTATTATTTTGGTGCATATGCTACATCTCACCGTGGTGCTTGTGAATGTGGTGCTTATTTAATAATCGAGGAGGTTAAAAACATGCTAATTAGTTAGTTAATTAGCTAATTTTTTGAAAATTTTTTAAAGTGTTCAAAAATTATAAAAGTGCATCTGTGGGTTTTCTATGTCGCTGATCACGAATATGACATTTCTCAAGCTCCAAAATCTGGCTGTATATGCTAATTAGTTGACTAATTAACTATCCTAATTAGGTAACTTTATGTAAATTTCAAAATCACTTCAAAATTGCTAATTCGTTGCGCTCAGGGGTTTTCGATGTCGCTGATTATGAATATGTGGCTTTTGAAGCTATGCTTTTATCATGGGTGCTAATATGTAGGTATGTTTCTGGTCTGTTCACAGCCGTCCGAAAAGTGGGGGGAACTTTGGGTGGGCCCTGTGTTCAGTCTCGGGGGAAAATTAAAAATGGGAGATAATTTTTGCTTAAAAATACTAAATATTCCCATATTTCCATGCAGTTTTTGAATGTATTTTCAAGCTAAAAACGATATTTTAGCATTATAAATAGTGGTAATTAATGTTTAAAAACCATTTGCAAACAAAAAACATAAATTTTCAGACATAAAATTTTTTGGAATTAGTTGAAAATAGAAGGGTTTCGGCCGACTGGGGGGGTGGCGGACATGGGGAAAATCTCACGACTATGGGGGATTTGGAAAGCGGGGGTGGGATCCCCTATCAATGTAGACTGGCCAGTGTTTGGTCTCATTCTTTACAGCAATTATCCTCTATGTAGCTGCAAATAGTACGCTGGCGTCGGCAGTATTTTGCTGCAGGGTTGGTTAAAAAGGGGTTTTCATTGGGCCCATAGAACCAAAATACACCACAATGGTAATATCAGGTGGTTTGATGTCATTTTGTAGAGCAATTCTGCAAATGGTGTGCTGCTATTGTCATTAATTACACTGAAAGGGTAGGCCAAAAAGTTTTCGGTGGGCTCTTGGGACTCAAAACACAAAAAAAATGGTAATATCTGTTCAACCGCTCGTGCTATAGTGGTGTTTTGTTCTCATTTTGTAAAGCAATTCATCGTCCATTTAGCTGAAAATTGCGAGCACAATAATCGGTATATCTTCTGAGCTATTCCAATGACGTGGTTGATATTCCGTGGCTCATTTTGCACTTTAACGCTCAATGTAGCCTCACCAAATTACATATTCAACACTCAGAATTCACCAGATTGACGATAAGACAATCTACTAGTAATTAGGAGCTTTCGAAATATATGCGCGGATATTTTGTGATTTTGCTAATTTTGAATTTTAGCGGCACGGTGGAGGAATCTGAACTGATCGAAGGTGCCTTGTTCGACCAAAAATCACTTGGAGGCCCCGGAGCTCCTGTTCGTATTGAAAAGGCCAAGATAGGATTGATTCAATTTCAGCTATCAGCTCCGAAAACAGATGTAAGTCCTTACGATGAAGGCTTATATAATTGTCAGTTTTATTGATCAAAGTTTTTCATTAAATGTTACTTTGTTCCTCGTTTTTGACAAATTTTTTACTTTAAATATTGTTTGGGTAGGAAAGTGTTTATTAACAGCACTTTGCTGTCCATACGAGACTTGCGGACATTGTGGATTGACTGACTAACCTATTATCTCCAAATTTCGGGACGCTGGAGCCGACATTTATTACCAGTCAAATTTTCCCATCACCAAAGTCTCACTTAATTTTTTTGTATATGCATCTTTTCAGAAATTTTGATTTGTGCAAAAATTTTGGTGGAATTTGTTCGATTACCCCTGCACATGTAAGTGTAGAAGATTCGAACAAAGATGTTTATGTACATATTTTCAGGCTGCATAATTTTGAATTTAAAATTTTTATTTACTTAATTTTTTATTGAATGGACATCGTTTATGCTCAATATATTATAAAATGTATTAAGAAATTATGTAATTATAGCTGAGATATGTCTCTACATCGTTTACTCCCAAACACAATCTGCGTATAGACCCAATCATTCGACAGAAACAGCTCTACTGCGGCTCGCCAGTGATCTTAGGCGTAGCAAGTCTTCCGGGTTGGTTACTGCTATTGTTGCTGTTGATCTTTCAGCAGCATTTGATACAGTGGACCATAATATACTAGTATCAAGACTTGGCTCCTATTTCAAAATCGGCGGCCATTGTATAGCCTGGATAAAGAATTTTTTGGCGGATCGTTATCAACAGGTGATTGTTGATGGTATTTTGTCTCAGCCAAAAAGATTACTGTACGGCGTCCCACAGGGTAGTGTGTTAGGACCCCTGCTATTCACTGCGTACACAGCTCCTTTGTCAAATGTGATTGACGACTATGGTTGTCGCTGTTCAATGTATGCAGATGACATTGTTATTTATACCAGTTTCAGTCATGATAATGAAGCAGTTGAATTACAGCACCTACACAACATAATTTCTGCTGTGGCAACATGGCTCCGATCAAATCAACTTCAACTGAATGTCGCTAAATCTGACTTCGTCATAGTGAATGGACATGGGACAGCTGCAACAACATTTCCATCGACGGTCTTATTTTTGATCGGTCGTCGAAACTTAAATTCCTCGGCGTTATAATTGACGACCAATTATCATTCAGGCCTCATGTGACTGAAGTTAGCAAGCCGTCCATGTGGCAACTATCAAAACTGAGAAGACTAAGACATCGTTTTAATAGATTAACACCTGAGACAAGAGATTAGGGCGTTTGTCACGTCTCGGATTGACTACTGTAACTCTCTATTATGCCAAGTACCCAACTCCACAATCAAGTACAATGACAAGAACACTCAATTCTGCTGCACGATCAGTAACACTGACTAGACGTCGAGATCATATCACCCTTGTGTTGCGTGACCTGCACTGGCTGGCCGTGAAGCAGCGTATTATTTTCATAATTGCCTGCATCGTCCATAAATGCCTTCATGGGAGTTGCCCTGACTATCTGAAAGACATGCTTCACCTTTGCAATAGCCAACGTCTCGCCGTACGACAGGAGCTCCAGTTGGCATTGTGTGTTGATGATAGTTTTGAATGCTTTGAGCCGGTCATTTGAAATAACATACCATGAGCTATATATCCGGTCCGCTGAATTAACAACTTTAATGTTTCGACGGCCACTGAAGTCAGTGCTGTTTGACCGTGCTTACAATTGACCATTTCGTTTCTGTTGAACAGTAAGTCCACACGGATCGTAATTCAACTACAAATCGACAATCGAGATGGGCGAAACGGGGTTAATTTAAATTGTGCTATCAGCTTAAAAGTTGATCAGCGGTTTACATATTTTTGTTTTTCTGTTATTTTGTCTAGATGGAAAATCAAGTCATCGTTTCGGACTATACTCAGATGGACCGTGTTCTTCGCGAAGAACGGGCGTACATCCTCGAGCGATGCAAGGCGGTCAAAAAAGCTGGCTGCAATGTGCTTCTTATTCAAAAGTCAATTCTTAGGTTAGTTATCCAGCCACAAGATAATTAGTTTCTCGATATTTAGTATATATCTGGTTTACTTGACATTTATCTGGTTTACTATTGGAATTTCATAGTACAACTATTGACACCATTTCTTGTATATAATTGCCAGTTACGCAACATTATTATTTTTTAAATTGCAGCAGTACTTATTGGCTATTTAGTTTTATCGACAATAATCAACCTGAGGAGGACAACGGATGTACCGAGTGATTGGAGTTTAGTCTGACAGTGTATGTTCTACACTAGGCTAGCCTGCATAATCATTTTCACAAAAACAAGTCTACGTGCTTCTAATGATTTTAAGATACAATTTTACCATGTTCGTGCATGATTAGGTCACGGGGAAATTCATTTAACTTGTTTTTGCAGTATTGATTTGTGAAAAGTCATGGCAATACTTACTGTTTTTGCTAGCCCAATTTGACTCGCGGTTAGCTTTATAATAATTTTCAAGCTGAGTAAATACTAGTGTCTCGTAAGTGAGGATGGAACGGAGATACATGGTTTCATTTGGATATTATGTGTAATCACCTGTAACATGATTGTCTTTGATGTATGTATCATACTTAAAACTCTGGAACCATAAACATATTAAAAATCTAAAACCTCTTCTATCCTGACCCATCGCAAACAACTGAAAACGCATGAAATATTAGTGCTCGTCTTCACATAACCAAACCTTTGAATTCAGCATACAAAAACATATATGGGCAGAGGTCGGGAAGATGAAGATTGTCCGTCTGATTCGCCGGAACCTCGACCCACGGCGGGGCCTCGCCGATCCCCCTGAGAGGTAGTCCGATCGCCCGTAATGCTCAGTACTCTCTTCAAAACTTTGTAGTCCCAATAAATTTCGAAATTCTATCGCCCTGAGGACATCCCCCTGCCGACCAGCTGACCGCTTTTTGGAGCGGCCGAAAGTCCCCCGAAGCACCACCCGCTATTTCCCGGGGACTTCGGATCTCATCGACGGTATGGCAAAAAGCCTATATATAGACCATTATTGATGCGTAGTACGCACTACATAATCCACTGAAGACAGACTATATTCTAGAAGTCAGGTTCGTCGACCGTAATATTTTTTCGTTCGAAACTTGTCATTCATTTCAAGCATGGATAAAAGAATGGTTTGTTACGTAGATTAATGTATATATTTCTACATTCCAGGGATGCCGTTAGTGATTTAGCAATTCATTTTTTGGCAAAAATGAAAATTATGGCAGTGAAAGATATCGAGCGTGACGATATTGAATTCGTTTGCAAGGTAACCTTCTGTACATAGGCGGTAGTAGTATAAATGAGTGTGTGCGCGTGATTTGATAATGTGTATGTCTTCTTTGTTAAACCGCTTGTTCTATATCGAACCGGCCTTTCAACACGATGTGCAGCGATTTCCTTGGAGGCCCCATGCTTATTCTCAGCGAATAATCTCAAGTAGAGTGCGAAATTTAAATTTTTTTCGCGCATGTTTTTTATATATTTTTGGCATTTTTGCTGTATAGGAATCGTGACTGCCTTATTAAACCACCCCGAAGTTAGAAACATGCCTTTACCTATTTTTGTTTTTTTTTCTGTGTAAATATCGAACATGGGGTGACTTTGGCGAGTTAGGTGGGGGAATATGCAAGTGAGGGGATCTCCCTGTCTCCTCTGTAATGGAGAGCCCAGTTCGATGGCATAATAACTTGCTGTATGGAAACAGTGTCGAGATGGGATATTGAAGAGACGTTTACAATTACCGCGATCTTTGGCGAACATCTTTTCACTTGAATTTTGGGACTGGTGGTATTTTTGCTGTTTTAAGTTAACTGTACCTTAACTAGTGAGCAAGGTACAAATTATAAAACTTTAAAGTAAAACTTTATTTTTTTTCACAAGCAAGTTATGGGCGAACAACGAGTGAGTAGCGGTCGATTGTGGTGAGCACTGTACTTGGATAGTTTTTTGAACAAATAAATGAAATGAATAAATTTTTAGAAGCATAGTTTGCTCTGTCTAATCGCCATGGCTTTGGCGTAACAAAATATGTGTGGCAATATATTTAAGCTTTAAAAGATATTTCGATGCAAAATTACTTATGATGCGACGTCGCATGTTGATAAGAAATATTGCTATTTTATTAGGACAAAAACATTCGACAAATACAAGCGACCACGCTTAACTGTGATAAATCTGTGGCAATTTACAAAACTGAGCCGTTGAGACCAGAGTTGTGCTAGATTATATAAGATGTTTAACACCGACCGTTGGATTTCTACAATTTTGGTGTCATATTTTCAACTTGAATCCTGCTGCATTGTGACCGATGCTTCTATAGTTATGCTCGCTAATATTTGTTAATCTACATAGTCTTGACTGGCATATAAATTTGTCGTTTATTAATTCACAACATCAGAATAAACGTCATAGCAAGGATTTTTCAAAAGCCTTTTCTTATTGCCTTGTTAGTCCCCATAATGATATTATATGTTATAAGGATCATTACTTTATTTGCGTGAAACAAAAGCGAATCCAAATGTAAAAATTCCGCTGCCCGGCTGAGATGAACACAAACATGTCTGAGATGCAGGACGGGACAGGGCAGTCGACCACGGCCACGTTTTAACAAACGTGTACTGCATTACCTTGTGGGTCACCTGAATTGTTGTGTGAGTTTTCCAAAGTGGGTTGAACTGCTGCACTAGTATTCTAGTCTTATTAATTTAAAGCGGGTAGAAAGTAATTAACAGTAATAAACAGAGCGGATAGAAAATAATTAAGAGAAATAAATCCGACTAATTAGGTTGAAATAGAACATGGAAAGCTGGCTTCCAGAATTTCGCGGTTAGAGCCAGCAAAACCGTTACAAAACTACTAAAGTTTTGGAAAGACGATTTAAATCACTCTTCATATCCTACCCCAAGCGTCTTTCTAGTTTGTTCCACCACTAAAAACCATAAAGATTACTGCAGCAGTTGTTTAGTTTACCCGAAGGTTATCCAGCAGGAGATAAACAATTAATGGTTGCTATTAGGGAATCAGGCTATCGGCAGGGCAAACCCAACGGTAATAATGTTCGGTTTAATATATGTGTCAAGTTATTACATATTATGTGAATCATCAAAGCCCATTACTGAAACATTTAAAAACCCAAGATCATAAGTTTTCTCAAACTGCGGCTATTATCGTGTTGACTTGAAACGAATTATTATAAGATCAACTTACCTTAAATTTTCACACACGTCTTCGGAGCATGTGGATATGGTTATTTAACGATATCTAGGGTCCGCTGCTAATGCTGCAAAACTAGTAATCAACAAATTTTCACACACGTCTTCGGAGCATGTGGATATGGTTATTTGACGATATCTAGGGTCCGCTGCTAATGCTGCAAAACTAGTAATAAACAAATTATCACACACGTCCTCGGAGCATTCAGAAAATTATCACACACGTCTTCGGAGCATTCAGAAAATTATCACATACGTTTTCGGAGCATGTGGATATGGTTATGTGACGATATCTGGGGTTCGCTGCTAATGCTGCAAAACTAGTAATCAACAAATTATCACACACGTCTTCGGAGCATTCAAAAAATTATCACACACGTCTTCGGAGCATGTGGATATTGTTTGACGATATCTAGGGTCCGCTGCTAATGCTGCAAAATTAGTAATCAACAACTGCTCCGCGTTATAGTTTCTGGTTGCTAGAAATAGCTATCAAAATATGTTGAAAACAATATTGCTCCTCACATGTTCCATCTGCTCTCAGTTCCAATTTACAGCTAAATCCGGCGACTGCTCTTCAAATCGTAGAATTTGTTATTTATTAAAAATTAGTACCTTGTTTATTTAAAATCATGTTTTATAGAGTCTGGGTTGCAAACCAGTTGCCAGCATTGATCACTTTGTTCCCGAGGCACTTGGAACAGCGGAACTTGTTGAGCAAATCGATACAGGTTCCGGTGGGAAAGTGATCAAAGCGACGGGCGTTGCAAATCCTGGACGAGCTATATCGATCCTGTTGCGCGGATCTAATAAACTGGTTATTGACGAAGCCGAAAGATCACTACACGACGCGTTGTGTGTTGTGCGATGCTTAGTTAAAAAAAGGTTGGTTGCGTTCTTGCTCAGAAAACATCTTCGATTATACAGTATGGTGTCATTTTTGGACATGTAGCGCAACCAACATCTTGAGACATAGCGGGTGTCAGGTAAAATTCTTAATCACTTTTTGAACAATGGTCTCGCCTAGCCGTACAAATTTGATGTACATAACCTGGTTTGTCTGTGCATAAATATACATACTTGTAACTGGTCTGATTTCAGTTCTTGTTACTGGTGAATCAACGGATCGCAGGGCTATTTAATTCGTTAAAAATTTTGGCTTTGTTCTTCAGAGCCTATACCATGTAGGTATATAGTGATTCTAGTCACGATGCAGGAGGCAAAATATTGTCAATTTTTGGCATAAAAACGTTTTGAATTTGACCTTTTTAGGTTTGTTTTACATAAAGGCAACAGCTGGTTTTAGGTTTTATCGGTAGCTGCATTCGATAAAAATTGTGGTATTTGCGTTACAGGCAATACTGCATTCACTAACGGTGCCGTGTTTCGAATAAAGAGACTCTACTATGGTTTTTATATTGTGATAGGGAAACCACACCTAAAGTCGTCCCTTAACTTCTAAATTACCTTGAGCCTGTAGCCCAAACAACGAAAATAAGTTAACGCTTTCTCGCATAATATTCTCATGTATAAATCTCGAAAATGTTGAGATGCAGCTAATGCCTAACTATTGGAAATTATGGATTTGTTCCGTTGCGCCTAATCCCAATTAACATCTCTAGGATCCAACCAACTGTTACGTGGAGCTAAAATTTGTACAGAAGAACGACCATAATATTACGTACCCCTGATTAACGGTAACGGATCATCATCGCCGGAAGGTACCTCACCTTGAAGCTCGTCTCCAAAAACACGATAATATGATAATTTTCGTGAACTTGCGCTCGGCACATAAATTTTGAAAGTTTCCGCCTTTTTTGTTGCGAGAAGGAATAGATTGTCCTATGCTTTTGAAATGAGTTGAAAAATATAGTCGTCTGTCACTCTTCACTTTGCGCTTAGTTACGAATTTAGAAGTATTAGATGTCTTGTTCCACTGTCGATCGACATCCTGTTTGTGTGAGGCTTCGCGCTACACTGGCTTGTGCCTGGTCATAGATAATTGTAGAGTATTGTTTCACTCTAGTCATTGGTATGGCGTCAAACAAGTTGTGGCGGTTAATATTTGTTTCGTGTGGTATTCACGATACATGTGTCCGGTTTATTGCGGTGGAATTACCTACAGAGCCGATATGAACGCTACGATGCTGAATATTGGATAATGAAATGGATTGTCATCGTTTTCTGATGAGAGTAGATTTATAGAGCAAGTAATACCCACCCTGTCGGTATTTGATTCCAACGCCATTGGATTAGTTTGTGTTTTTTTTTCGCAAAATATTTCTTGTCAATCGATCAGCTGCCTAATAAATCAAGCCGAGTGTTGTAATTCTCTGCATCTAATTAATTTCGCCAGCTCGGCGTTGGATACGGAACGGTAATAGCTGGATATAGGTTTAAAATTTCAAGACTCTAAGTTTTGTAGCCAGTTTAAAACGTCTAATTAAAACAAAATTATTAGACGTGGAAATGTTTCTATTTAGAGCGCTAATTTGTGGCGGTGGAGCGCCCGAAATGGAAGTGTCATATCGAATACGTCAGCTCGCTGACACTCACCCAGGCGTTGAAGCTTACTGTTGGCGAGCGTTTGCTGAAGCCATGGAAATTGTTCCGTACACACTGGCCGAAAACGCAGGTCTGAGTCCCGTTGCGACGGTCACTGATCTTCGAGCCAAGCATGCCCAAGGAGACAAAAATGCCGGAATTAATATTCGTAAGGTAGGTGGCGTCGCGTTAGTTAAGTCTAATAGTGCGTTTTTGTTGTACTACAGTCTGTGTAAAATCTTAGAACGTTCGTATTGAATGGGCTAGGCGTGACAATTCGGTGTAAAGGCGGAATTTGGGGAAAAGTTGGCACGCTGACGAGAGAAAGCAGTATACGTTTATCTAACCGCCGTTAGGTCAGATAATGCACAATAATAAAAAAGAACCCTTTTAGGGATTAAAGCGCAGCCACACAATGACATTGTTATTAATGACTTAATAAATTCACAACTAATAACTATGCTAAGTTTTTAGCTACAGCTGCCGGTAATATTATTGTTATAATCCATGTTCTACTCTATCTTTTGAGATATGTGACCGGCTTGCTTTGAGCTAATTTTTTGATTGATTAGCTGATATTTGTGCCTTCGTTTTCTCGACATAGACGTTTGTTACATTTGCTCTAAACGGACACTTAATTATATTTCGGCTATTTGTACGTTAGACACGGTGTTTCGGTATTAGACGAAAAATAATAAATGTCTCGGAAATTTGTTCATGACAAGTTAAAATTAAAATCAGGTATATTATAATAATTGCTAGTATTACGATTGTGGTGTTGTTATTGATGTTTGTTGTTGTTTATTTTTCGATTTTTTTCGAAACGCTCAATTTGATACGATATTATTCGGGCCGTTGTCCTCTACTCTCTGCTTCAGTATTAACTGTTTTAGGTCCACTTAACGGATTTTTTTCTAAATGATTTAATACTAGATGTCTGCTGCTCGAGTAGCTTTAGTTCTGATTATATACAGTTAATTATTAAAAATTATGCGACAGCTCAGTGGCTGCGGTATTATATATGATGTAATGGTAGAAGTCTGCTGCTAGGGTAACCTTAGTTTTGAAAATATACAGCTTTTTATTAAAAATCATTGTAGAGCTCAGTGGTTGCGGTGTGAAGCGATATTTAGAGCCTATAATGGATAACGTTTGGATTTGTTTTGAGTTGGGGATATGAGCATAATATTAATTTTGGATACTGCAACAACTTGTCTTTGATGTTTTACTGAACGATAGAACAAAAGGCACTTTGACTGAATTGGCACAGTTAGCATCCCGTTGTCTATGTATTGTATTTTTAAAACGTTACCATGTTGCAATTCTAATAATTCCACCAGAATGACCAAACATAAAATCCTTTTTCGACCAGTTGCTAATATATATTTAAAATAAAATCTCCGTTTTGCGAAACAAAACAGCCAAGCCTACTACCTTCTTAATTCCGTTTAGGGCAACGTTTCCTTACTTATCCGTTATGCCACTAGGCGTAGCCAGTTTATGGGTTGATTTTTAATACAAATAGTTGTCAACTGTCTGTCTATGACTCCATAAACCGCAGTAGATTCACGGCAAAATGTGGAAAAACCACAGTAGTTTTAATTTGAGCAGTTACATTTCGTAATATGCACAAGGATTTTTACACTGTAAAAATGAGTCTTAAAATAAAGTATTATTATTGTAATATTACAAGCACAGAACCAGTGATAAACAATTAGTTTTATTCAAATGTAGTTTGGCGGGTTGCCTTTGTAAATATTGTAAGGTATTGTGTCGTTTACTGCATTTTCCGTAAAATGAAATCCTGGACACACTTCACAACTACCATTTTTAAGTTTCTCCATGAGTTAGTTATTATTACATATTGTGTAGTAGACGGGAAAAACTGCTTGTGCAATGCTTACTACCGAAGCATACTGGAAGTTGGTGGACTGGAAAGTGAGGAAAAATGGAAAACGTTGGGCTTGAGAATACCTTATCATTCTGTAAGCCATATAGCGGTGGACGAGTGTTAATATTGTTTGTTGATACTGGAGAATGGTGCTACCTGCGGCTCAAAAATATATTTATGTATGACTGAAGTTGGTTTGTAGTCGAATTGGGATTTGACCGCTGACTGTGTCTATTTTTAAATAATTGAATAATTGATAGCCGGCAATAGAGTTATGCTAATAAATATATTTGTTGTAAGATAAACGTTATAAATTGGTGCTTTCTTGTTTATTGTCCGTGTCACTCATACCTGAATGCGAAAAAATTTATGGCACACAAATTGGGGTCGCTGAATGTTCGACTACTAGCTTCCAACGCTTGCATCCGGTCTTTTTCTTACACGGAACTGTTTCTAGTAGTACTGAAGAGGGTTGTCGTGTTTAAAGTAATTTCAAAAATTAAATCTTTTTATTGAAACGGAGCGAGCAGAGTTTCCTGAAATAGCGTTTAATTAATCAGAAAATGCTTTTTTGCTTTATCTATACGTTTCATTCAGAAATAATTGCTACATTGATATATTTTCGCAGATTTTATATCTGATGCGTAATGAATTCGAATTGTGCACCTAGCGTAATTGCACCTATATTGATGCTTAATTTGAGTTATGGCTATTTGATCCGTTAAATAAGTTGGCTTAGTGGTTGTAATTTTATGTTGGGTTTGTTATTAACCCTGCGAAAAAAGTTTTTATTAATATTTTGCTACCAAAATGTCAAATTTTTGTATTTTTCTAATTTGTAGAGTGCTAATACGGGCTTATAGTTTTCGGCTACGGTGTATAATGATGTAAGCATTGTACTGGCGTAGTGAAGTATGAACAATAACGCTTGAAATTGTTATTAGTACTGAAAGTTTTATTTATAAATTTCGAAAGTTTCAATGTTTTAGTTAACTGGATTAAGATTAATAGTATATAATCTTTTTGAGCCATAGAAAGAGACTCAAGAAGCTGAATTTGATACGTCGAAATGACCACAAAGCCTAGAGTAGTCAAATTTGTTCCACGTCCCCTCGTTTTGCGAAGTACTACTAATTTGGTAGTTTAGTAGGTTGTAGGTTTGAATTTATAATGAATAGCTTTATACTGTACCTAGGGCTCGAAAGCATTATGAAACTAGCAAGAGTTCTGAGCGGGAATGGCAAATGGCTAGTATTTGGGTCCGCAAACTTGCCATTCCCGCTCAGAACTCTTGCTCACTTCATCATGCTTTCAAGCCCTAAGTACAGTATAAAGCTATTATAAATTCGAACCTACAACTACTAAACTACCAAATTAGTAGTACTTCGCAAAACGAGGGAACGTGGAACAATTTGACCTAGCTTATGCCTTCTTGAGTCTCTTTCTATGGCTCAAAAAGATTATACTATTAATCTTAATCTAGGTTAACTAAAAATTTTTCGAAATTTTATAAAATAAAAACTACAGTACTAATAACAATTTCAAGCGTTTTGTTCATACTTTCACTACGCCAGTACTTACTATACACCGTAAGCCGAAAATTATAACCGTGTCACACTCTCAAATTCCAAAATACAAAATTTGACATTTTGGTAGCAAATATTGATGAAACTTTTTTCGCAGGGTTAATAACAAAAAGTTCAACATAAAATTACAACCACTAAGCCAACTTATTTAACGGATAGATAGCCATTAACTCAAATTAAGCGTAAAATATAGGTGCAAATTACGGCTAGGTGCACAATTCGAATTCATTACGCATCAAATATATAAATCTGCGAAAATCTATGCCCAATGGTCATTTCTGAATGAAACGTATAAATAAAGCAAAAAAGCATTTTCTGATTAATTTGAATTGCTATTTCAGGGAAACTCTGCTCGCTCTTTTTGCAATGCAAAAAGATTTAAGATTTTGAAATTCTTAAACACGACAACCCTCTTCAGTACTACTAGAAAAGCGGTTCCGTGTAAGAAAAAGAGACCGAATTTGGAAAGCTCAGTAGTCAAACATTCGGCGACCCCCAATTTGTGTGCCATAAATTTTTTTTCTAGCTATAGTGACACAGAAACAAAATAGACAAAAAGCGGCCAATTTATTTATAACGTTTATCTTACAACAAATATATTTATTGGGGCATGACTCTATTCGGCTGCTGCAATTTCAATTATTTAAAAATGAGCACGAGTCCAGCGGTCAAATCCAATTCGACAACTTCAGTCGGTCGGTGAGATATTTTTGAGCCGCAGGTCACACCGGTCTCCAGGGGTGTGGAGCGAACAATATTCACACTGCAGCTTACAGAATGATAGGTCTCGTTCTGCCGAGCCCAAAACATTTTGGCCTAACTTCCCAGTCCCGCCGACTTGTGTGTTGGGGTGAGGTGAGCCGCGGCGGTTTTTGCCCCGTCCCTACTTTTACACAATATGTAATAATAACTAACTCATGGAGAAACTAAAAATCCAATTAGTTGTGAAGTGTGTCAGGATTTCATTTTACGGGAAAATACAGTAAACGACACAATACCTTACGAGATATTTTACCGGCAACCGGCCAAACTACATTTGAATAGAAAATATGTTTGGAAAAAAAATTTTTTTGTAATATTACAATAATAATCTAAGAACTCCTTACAGTGTAAAAATCCTTGTGCAGTATTCAAAATGGCTTTTGCTCAAATTCAAAAACTACTGTGGTTTTTCCACATTTTTGTAAAATGTACTGCTTATGGAGTCAGTAGACAGACAGTTGACAACTATTTGTAAAAAGTTCACAGTTACGCCTAGTGGCGTAGTTTGAATAAGTAGGAAACGTTGCCCTAAACGGAAATTAAGAAGGTAGTCATTTTGGCTGTTTTGTTTTCGCAAAACAGAAAATTTTATTTTAAATATATATTGAGCAATTGGAGAAGGAATTTTTTATGTTTGCATTCATTTCTGGTGGAATTCCAAGAATTGCAACGTGTCATTAAGCGCTTTTTTAAAATACGTGAGAACAACGGAATGCCTAACTGTGCCAATTCGGTCGAAGTTTGTTCTATCGTTGCCATGAACATCGAAGACAAGTATTTGCCAGTACCAAAATTAATATTATGCTCATATCCCCAACTCAAAACGAATCCAAAGCGTCAGGCTCTCGTCTCGCGCACAACTAGGTCCCGTTTTTTTTTTTTTAATAAAAAGCTGTATATTTTCAAAAACTACCTCCACACAAGACTCTTACCGTACATCATATATATGATCCGCAGGCCACCTAAGGGCATAATTTTTAATAATTAACTGTATATAATCAGAACTAAAGCTACTCGAGCGGCGGGGATCATATTAAATCATTTTCAGAAAAAAAAGTGCCCCGTGGACCTAAAACAGGTTAATCTGGAAGAGCAGAGGGGTGAGAAGCAACGGCCGATAATGTGGTATCAAATTGAGCGTTTCGAAAAAAAATCGAAAATAAACGACAACAAACAGTATGACGACGCCGCAATGCGTAATACTAGCAATTATGATGTGTGATTTTTAATTTTAACTTGTCATGAACAAATTTCAGACATTTATTTATTTTTCGTCTAATCAAAACACCGTGCTGTGATTACAAATAGCCGAAAATAAGCGTAATTAAGTGTCCCGTTTTTGAGGCCAAATGTAACAAACGTCTATGTCGAGAAAACGAAGGCGCCTGTCAGCTAATAAAAATGGGAAAAAATTGGCTCAAAGCAAGCCGGTCATCGTGTGCTCCAAAAGAGATAGAGTCAAACATGGATTATAACAATAATATTTACCGGCAGGTGTAGCTAAAAACTTAGCATAAGGTTATTTCTAAATTTATTAAGTCATTAATAACAATGCTAGTTGTGTGTTTAATCCCTAAAAGGGTTCTTTTTTATTATTGTGCATTATATAAACTTCTTAACAGGCGGTTGATAACAAACGTATCCTGTTTTCATTCGGCGTGCCAACTTTCAAATTCGGCCTTTACACCCGAAGCTCATTGAGAAGTGCGAACGTAAGATTTTGCGCGGAGACTGTAGTCAAGCGGAAAACGTCACCACTATTAGACTTAACTAACGCGACGTCCTTACGAATATTAGATTGCCACATTTTTTGTCTCCTTGGCATGCTTGGCTAAAAGAAGATAAGTGACCGTCGCAACGGAGGTAGACAAGTTTTTTCGGCCGGTGTGGTGCGGGAACAATTTCAGTGACTTGCCACGAACGCTCGCCAGGCGTGAGCTTCAAGCGCCCATCGTGGTGTACAAGCGAGTGAGCGTCTCGAACCCAAAGTGACACTTCCCATTTCGGGCGCTCCACCGCCCCGGCGGAGGTCTCGGCCCCGCCCAAAAAAAAAATATGATTTTGTTTTAAGTCCAACA
>JASANE010012694.1:0-14592 GCA_030248225.1 Trileptium ribeirensis
TGCTGTTCGGTCGTTAAGTTTTTTTCATATAATCTGTTATTGCTAACTTGCACTGGCGTGTTTTTCCAATTTTCGGAGCCAACATATAGTATTAAAATTTTTTACGAGAGACCCCGCGCGTCATCGATCTACTTGGGTCTATACAGAAAGGTTGCCGTCACTCCCCACGCGGGGCTGTTTTAGTCGTCTTCTCCATATTTTCGATTCTGTGCCACGGTCCACATATCAAGGAGCGCTTAATTGTTTATTTTGCCTTGCAGAAACTTCTTTAACACCAAACGACGAGGCTAATAGTGTTGGTCGCTAACTTGCAGTTTTCTATAATTAACTGAGCTTGCTCAGCCGCCAGAAACGGGCAGCCCCGTTGTGTAAAGGTCTGAGCCCTATTTGTTGATTCCATTTGAGTATTCAATTGGAGCTTGACAATATTCCTAGTTTAATTTTTATACCCCTATGTCCCATTTATCTTGTACCTTATTTTTAGGCAAACTGTAACATAAATATTACATTTAGCGCTTGGGCGCAATTTTTGTTCAATGTTACTATTACGATTAGAAACCGGAAAAATGCATACCTTTCGGTTTATTTCGTTTTACACAGCAAACTAACAGGGCTTAATTCAGTCAATTTGTAAGTTTTAATAAACCATACTATGGCGATTACTTGGAATAGTCCTACGGAAAGGCCATCTCAGCTCCAGTCTCTGCCTGAACTCTGGGCGCTTGTCAAGCTAAGATGAGCTTGCACGCCTTCAGAACTACATAGCTATTCAACTTTTATCCAAAATCATTGTTACAAAAATGATCAAATTTCGTTTTTCACTCCTCGAACCTTTTACGTAGCGTAACCTTACAAACTTTAGCCAGTAAATACTACGGATGCTGACTCGAACCCTTCATCGGAGTTAAGTTCGTGACCAATCTATTAGAAAAGAATTCCGTACAGCGGCAAGTTCGAACAACGAGAACCGGCGAAATAACTATAACTTTACAAAAATTTTCTCGAGGGAAATTTAGATCTGTGCAGCTACCTTAAAGTTGATTTCCCAACCGAATGCTAGCTAGTTTTAATATTATAGCCTAAGGTTATAATGCAAAGGGTAAAACAGGGTTTAAGAAACTAAGCTATACCATTTCATTAAATATCGTTAGGATTTTCCAACCACCACTTGTCTTGCTGCTGTGAGCTCGAGTAGGCGAATCCGCAGCCTCACCGGAGTGACTTTTTAAGAAATTTTTAAGTTGTTGTATAGTGCGCGAGCATGCTATTATACCGCGTTGTTTTGGTCTTACCAGAACGTGCTTGAGTATGCATCTTCCGGAATTCTTTTCTAATAGATTGGTCACGAACTTAACTCCGATGAAGGGTTCGAGTAACCATCCCGTAGTATTTACTGGCTAAAGTTTGTAAGGTTTCGCGTAAAAGGTTGAGGAGTGAAAACGAAATTTGATCATTTGTAACAATGGATTTGGATAGAAGTTGGAATGCACTATATTAGTTCTGAAGGCATCCAAGCTCATTCTTAGCTTGACAAGCGGCCAGAGTTCAGGCAGAGACTGGAGCTGAGATGGCCTTTCCGTAGGACTATTCCAAGTAATCGCCATAGTATGGTTTATTAAAACTTACAGGATAACTAAATTAAGCCGTGTTGGTTATGTAAACGATAAACCAAAGGTATGCATTTTACCAGTTCTGATCGTAATAGTAACGTGAACAAATTGCGCCAGAGCGCTAAATGTAATATTATGTACAGGTTGCCTAAAATAAGGTACAAGAGATAAATGGGACATAGGGGTATAAAATTAAACTAGGGAATATTGTCCAGCTCCATTGAATATCAATGGAATCAACAAATAGTTAGGACCTTTACACAACGAGTGCGCTGGCGGCTGAGACAAGCTCCAGTAATATAGAAAACTGCAAGTTAGCGACCAACACTATTAGCCTAGTTGGTTGGTGTTAAAGAGAGTTCTGCAAGGCAAAATCAACAATTAAGCGCTCCTTGATATGTGAACCATGACGCAGAATCGAAATATGGACGACTAAAAAGCGCCCCAGCATCAGAGTAACAGCAAGACAATAACACAGGTTAACCCACTTCTGTATCAACCCAAGTAGGATCAATAACACACAGTCTTGTCGTAAAAATTTTAATACTATATGTTGGCTAGAAAGTTGAAAAAAACACGCCAGTGCAAGTTAGCAATAACAGATTATATGAAAAAAACTTAACAACAAACTAGCAATATGCACTAGAATAAGCACTAATAACAAATGTTATAAGAAATTTGAATACAAGTATGACCCGAATATCGCACTGAGGGAGCTATAAGTATTTTTTATATTTTTGAGTAATTCTAGGACAACAATTTTGTAACGAACATGCATTTAAGGATACATGCACCTAGGGTTGTAACTATACCTGGCAACTTCGCAAAATTCGAAAATCTGAAATATCTAAAGAAGTTTATGCGTTAGTGTTAATGAGACAAGTGACACATGATTTTTCCTACATAGAACTTGGGTGTTGGACCATAACCGCCAAGCCCCTATGCGTAAAATTTCCCCGGCCTGTGCATTGGACAACCCCTAGGCGACGCTTGCGCGAGGACCTAGTTCCGGTAACTCGATCCCACCAAAGAATATGTTTACAATATCACAGCCTTCAACGATAGAGCAGCCCATGGAAGACAGCCTGCTTACAAACGGGTGGTGAAACGGTTCCAGAAAGGGTGAAAGACCAATCCCACCCAGAGGTTCCCGTTTAGGAAATGGGCTGCCCTTTTTCTGGTCTGCCAATATGCGTCGTTCACAGAGATCTGCGTGCACGAAAAGCACACCGTAAGCTATTGCTATGACGATATATTTTCGTTATGTTATTGCAGAGTGTAAATCTTTTCTATTTTGATTCCAACAATAGTGTTGCCCCCAAATATTGCTGTTGCAATAACGTTTGCTTTTAGTGCACTTAACAAAGAAACTATATTTTTGTTGCAACATCAATAGCTTGCTCAATGCCATTGTAGCGGCAATAGAACCTAACATCAATGCAGCGAAAATAGTTTTCTCGTAGCATGTTAGCAACAGCAGCAGTTACTGATATATGTAACTGCAATATAATGCTAGCTTCTATTGCATTAACGGTAAAAATTTGGTAGCTATTGTCGTTACAATAGTTACCAAATTTTTACCGTTAATGCAATAGAAGCTAGCAACAACAGCAGTTACTGATATATGTAACTGCAATATAATGCTAGCTTCTATTGCATTAGCGGTAAAACTTTGGTAGCTATTGTAACGACAATAGCAATTATAAATTAATACGGCCACAGCTATAACCATACCGTATATCAAAATATCTGAGCACGGTTCAGCTTGGCCCTAGCCCTCAGAAGTCTGGACCACTGGACCACTGGACCCTTTCAAAACGCTTACCGTTATAACTTTTGCAAAACAGTGTCTATACTTACAAGATCTCTTGACAATTCATACTCAATATCGTTCTAAACGTTGGCATAATTCCTTGTTTGCAGTTATATGCATGGCAATGCAATGCGGATATTATAATGGGTCCAGTGGACCCAACGTCAGACTGCTGCCATTGTAATTTTTATAAAGTTTAGATATCATTTTTCAGCACCGGGAAAGTCTGGAGGGGGTCCAGTGGACCGCGCATCTATTTTTTCACCATTAAATATAAGCATTTATCTTTTATTATTTTAGAGCACTTGTACTAGATCATTACTATAACACTTAAATAACATATGAGGGTGTCAAATTAATTCGCTAAACATTTAACACGGGCCCATTGGATACCCCGTAGACATCTGCGTTGTTGCAAACCTCAGACTTCGGAGGGCTAGAACCGAGCAAAAACCTCCACCTCTACCAACTGTTCATATCCAAATGAATTCGTGTAAATCAATTCGTCGGTTAAAATAACCATTAGTTCAGCTACCTCATCCATGTTTTGGCTCGCCAAATCAAGGTTTTTGAATCACCGATTTATGCCACGCCCTGTACTAGGTCTTACCATGTCTAGTAATCCTGCCTCCTCAGCAGGATCCAGGAAATACAGGAACAACCTTCTGTATTGTCACTCAAGGATTCTTAGTGTATAAATACATATACATGCGTATGTGTATAAAACAAAATAGTGTAATGGTATTTATGAATAATTAGGATGTTGTATACGGAAAGATTACCTGCGTAGCTCTGTATAGTAAAGTTCTTAAGGTTAGAGGATAGACATCGGGAGCCTAGAAATTTCTAGTGTGTAGTTACAAAAGGTATACTGAGCTATGTCGGTATTCGAGTATACCATTGGAAAACATTTGGCAACACAATGAACCATTTGCAAATACAGGCAATCCAAAGCAGTAACCGTATAAGTACACTGTAGAGAAGAAATTAATGCTACTACTAAAAGTATTACTGCTATGGTATTAGTAAGGTATAACCAATAATAAGTGGCTATTGTAAAATAATAAATTTAAAATAAAATATTATGAAAATAGAAGTACACATAAAGTGGGTAAAACGTATACATACAAGGACATACAAAAACCGCACATAACACGCGTCGTCGCTATCGTCGTCTAATAATAGTTATCATAACGACACAGTTATCGGCCTTCCCCGTAGCTATCTTTTCACTCAAGAGAGTTAACAAAATTTATTAACTATATTACTATTTATTAAATTTTAAATATATATATTGTTGGAAAAATTTTAGGAACTTTTAGGATCATAAAGAGGGCAATTTAAAGGTATTCCATAGGGACAGGGTAAATTTGCGGGTAAGGAAGAAGTAGGTAAAGGCCCTTTTTAGATAATTCATAAATTTGGGGAATTATAAAGAGAGAATAACGATGAAATTTTTGATTTTAAAACAATTTGAAAAAGAAGAAAAATTTTTTTAATAACAGTAATAACGAATTGTAAAATGTTAGTAGAATCAGGGTATTCCACCCACGGGAAATGTGGAAAATACCCCATTAGTATAGTGAAATTTAGCTGGATTTGAAGGAGTTTAGAAATTAGCAATATATTTAAGGTTTTAAGTAAAAACATTGATTTTAAATAGAATGTGGTGCCAAGCCAATTTGGCGAGTAGAAAACTCTAAAAGTTAATGCAAATGGAATAATAATGAGATCCTCGGACCAGAGAAAGAATCCACTACCCCCCCCCCCCGGTAGTGAGTAAAGTTTAAAACAGAATTGAGGGAACCAAGTATATTGTGACAAATTTGATATTGAGGTAAAAATGTTGTGTTTTATGCGAAATTGGATGGAAAATTAGTTTGTAGAAGTAATGTATCTCGAAACAGGAGTAAAATGGGGTGTTTACCCGTGGTGTGGGTACATGCCATTGAACCAAAGAGGTATAAAATTCACCCCTATGGAAGAGTTTTGGAAATTGTAATAAATTTGGTATTTTAAGTGAAAAGATTGAATTTAGTGGGAATATAATTCTAAATAGGTTTTATAAAATAGGGGTTGAAAAATAAGGGTAAAAGAATGTATTTATGCGGAAGTTTGAATATTTATGTCTTTACTGTTAATAATATGATGTTCACCCCTCCGGAAGAGCAAATATCCTCCCGGTGAAAAGGTACAAATCATAGATAAACTTGTTACTTTAGGCAGTAATATTGGAATAATTGAATTTTGGCTCTGTCTTAGTGTTAAGGAGGAATATACCCAAAATAGAGAGGAATAAAAGTCTCCATACCAAGGATGGTTAGAAATTCCCTTTCGAAAGAGAATATAGGACTCACCCCTCTGGGAGAAGGAATATTCCCCTGGGGAGGGTAAGTAAATTGTAGCAATTTCAGTGAAAGGGTCAAGACCAGCGGAATATAGTCTCTTATGAAGGAGAAATACAGGATTGGATCTGCCCAAAAGTTGACAGTACCCCGTGTCACAAAAAACGCAGATTTCGTAGAAGCGTGGGGTTTTTCTAATGTGCTGGGTAAAGATGGAGTGAGCGTATAGCATTTTTTTATGAGAAAACGTTATAATGCTTTTTTACTAACATTCTGTTGGAGCCTCCAGTATTTTTATCAGGTAAACTGAGACCTGAGAGTAAAATTGCCAGTGCAGTATAAGAAATCGTTGATTCTATAGATATCGCCAGTCTTTAAGCGATAATGCAACAAATAGTGTTTTGATTCTGTTACTCAGCGCATTTACGAAATGTAGTGTAAAGGTCAAATGATTATAAATTGATCTTAACCGTTGTTCATGAAAAGAAAAACAATGATCTTGACATGCTGTTAACCAGGATGAATATCACAACGCTCATATATTATAAAGGTGTCCAAGGTTCCTCGCCCCAAGCGGTACATGCTCCGG
The DNA here is from genome assembly GCA_030248225.1 of Trileptium ribeirensis. NCBI lineage: Eukaryota > Metazoa > Nematoda > Enoplea > Enoplida > Thoracostomopsidae > Trileptium > Trileptium ribeirensis. Next base: position 6,358 of record JASANE010012694.1, read on the forward strand.
GTAGTGCGGGGTGGGCCATTTGGGTAATCAAATTTTTTCTTCAAGTACACAATTTTTCTTCATAATTTTGCCTTAAAAGTTTGACTTTTGTAAAATTTATAAAATTTGCCAATCACCCTTGTTGCGAAGGCGGAAAAGGGGTGAGCACTGTGCAAGGCCTAAGGCGCAGGCCGACCTTTAGGGGAACCTCTTTTATCACCCTATAAATACTTATGTCACATATGTTATAAGAAATTTTATTCAACCTGAGATGCAAAAAAATCTATAACAAAATAATACAGAAGCAGAAGGGAAAAACTATGAATTTAATCATTAACTATGATAAGTCCCTAGTGTTTTATTTTAAACTATTTTGTCACAATGCATCAATAATTGTTATAACTACACCTCCGGCAAATATCAATATAATATCAGCATCAACTATTGCTACATCTACGGTGATAATAACGCCAGCTATTGCTACAACAACTTCTTTTCATTGTAGCAATGGTCTGTATATATACTACAAAACCTTTAACATACATCTCACATGTGACTTATTAGATTATGTGGGTGCAACATTGTAAAAGACCTGGTATGTCGAACTTATCGGCTCAAACTTCGTATATTCTGATCTTTGATGTTTTGCAGCACATACTTGCAGTATATAATAACAAATTGCGTTTGGGACATCATCAATCATACATACTGTACAACATGCATGCACCAAGTCCGAGATCCCTTAGGGATAACGGGTACTCCCGCGGAGGGGGGGGGGGCTGGAGATCAGTCAGATGAGACAAATTGTCGAACTTTTTGTACTGAAACTCAAATTTTTTGAACTCAACTATTTATAACTTATAATTTTTTCAAATTATTGAGAATTTTAACCACATCCAATTTCCCCAATTTTTGCATATTTTTCTCAAATTATGCCAGCGAGGTTTTGGGTACATTCAGGGACATACATCGCTACCTGGTGCAGTTCGGTGGCGCGATCCCCGAGTATGGCAGTCCGAGCTTGAGAGAGCGATAATCCCATCTCTATCCCCTCCCCTTACGAGCATGCATTTTATACAGTATTATAGGGCCCCTTATAGTTTGAGCGCTTGTAAATATTATTTTTCAGAAAAGAAATGTGAGCACTCATATTTGGTAAAGTGTTAAAATATACCTTACCTAACATTCTTATTCAGCAAATAAAAATTAAAAATGATTGAGCAGAAAACCTCATTCGAAACTCAACCGTAACTTAGTCCGACACGCGGGTAGTTTTACTTTACAGAGAATGTGCAGCATTTATTTAACATTACTTAGTACTATTACTACTTTTGAACAGTTAGATTCTATATCTCTGTTACATCTGAGAAATGAAATTGCCCCAAATTAAACTAAACTACATGATAATCAATCTGTAACACCTGGTATTTTAATCATTGATGCCTCAGGGTTTGTGGCCTATAGCCCAGTGCTTTCTTAATACATCTTTTCCAACGCAGCAGTTGATCGATGTTTGTACTGTCTGACTAGATGCTTCGCAAAGACCAACGAGATTTCAGGTTTTATTTTCAAATAAGCGATCAGAATTAGGGTTTACCACTCGTAAATTGTATTATGCAGGGTTTACGTTATAAAATACCCCACATGTGAAAGTTTTGTCCACCCAGAGTGTCTTTTCCACCATCAATTATATGGTGTCCTGGATGCAATTATGTTTCGGATGGCATTATCAGTTAGTAAACAGAGGTAGTGTAGTGTCGATTATAGTATGGTGTAGACTACACCATAACATTTATATGGTGTTAGCTACACGATTCTGTTATTTACATGCAATATATAACGTGTTTGTGTATGGTGTCCTTGACACCGTCAGTAAGAAACAATAGGTAGATTAAGACACTATAGCTACGTTGATGGTGTCTCATACACTATGTACTGCATTATATAATGTAGGTATATACCGTATACCACTGCAAGATATGGTCTAGGCCATTGGAGGACAAAACTTTCACATGACGGTCCTTTATAACGTAAACGGCCCATTACGGTGAGATGGTTTGTGCATCGCGACCTGAAATATGATGGCTTTTAACTACAAATCACACTTTGTATTTACTTTGTGCACTAGTCAATAAGTGCAATACCGAAGACGCTCTATTTGCTGAATCCGAAAGCAATTGGTCTACTATACGCTACATATAAGTAGGAACATATGCACTCGATTTTACACTCTATCTGGGTTCTTGCTATTGTAAATAGCTGGAAATACTCGATCGTGTATAAACTCTAGTTTCACAGAATCAGCGGTATTGGAATTTATTAAAATGGACAAACTTTTACTATAAAGTTAATTCAGTAGAGAATTTATTCAATATCCGTAATTAATCCTAATTGTTATTTGCCCACTTCGCTGTCGTCATCTTACGGATGATGAAGCATAAATTCGCCAATTTTCTTATTTAGCAAAAGGATAGATCGGGTGTACACCTCCTAAAGCGGATATAGCTGCAGTGCAACTATTTTATTCCTCATTAAACCGAACTGTGCAGCAGATTATCGAGGTAACAGAAATGGTCTTACAATAATTCAAACATTGTTGTTTTTGTCCATTACTGGAGTCGATGAAACATATAAAAACTACTGCATGAAACATCTAGCAAGTAACTCATTACAATAGTCGTTACATTGTAACAATAACTGTAGTCTAACGAGCACTGTGTTTCACTGTGTAAATGTTCAGTTAGTGCAAACTATAATAATTTATGATGTGATAATTTATGACTATAAAAATTACTCACCGCATATTTCAAAATTTGGAATTTGGCAAACTGTATATACAGCTTTGTAAGCGGCACTGCAAAGAGCTGTGTTCAGTTTGAGGCTGTTTCGAATCGCTGTTGCGCATTTTAGTGAGTATTTACTGATACTTTTAGAATGACTAAACTTAAGGTACGGTGGTGTGCAAATTTCATGATTCCTCGATATGAAAACCCAACACTTTGTCATGGCTGGACATACATCTTTTATACCGACATGAAATTGTGTTGATGGACCAACATCGGGTACTATCTCTTTTACATCTTCTAAATCACTGCGTCCCCAAAATATGGGCAACAATGCGCCGTGCGATCGACAAATATTTTCTGCGACAACTCTCCTATGATTGTTTCCAAACAATTTATAACAACCGCTTCGTTTTTGCGTAAATCCGTTAGGACATGCAGCTGAAAACAAATTTAAATCATGTGCTGTTAAACGACATGAAAATTGGCATAAGAGCTTTGGCTAATGTGACTTTCTGGTGCGGAAGTGAAGTACATCATGACGTGCCGTTCTCGATACACTAAGCCTAAGCCTTAGCCTAAATTAAGTTCCTTATATGATCTTATTATACTAAGCCTAAGTATAAGTCGGGGGCTGCCGCTAAAACCCTCTCCCTCACACTAATCTGTTTTTTCTAATGATATAACGCCCGGCCTCTAAAGATAGCATGTGCTTTTGGCCAAAGGCACAAATTTATCCTAATTAAATTTAGTGAAAATGTTTCCGTTTGTCACGGGCTTCAGCTTAAGTAGAATTGCGCGTCAGGTGTGTTGCAACAAATTAATTATAAAGTGTTATACATCTCATAAAGTTTCACAATGTTCGCAAAATATACATGACAAGCATGTGCTCCAAAAAACAAGCAATGATGCTGATTCCCACACTCCTAATATTTCAACTCAACAAACGAGCAATTGAAATATACTAACAAGTCATAATCAATAATTCTCGGCTCGAAATGATATAGTGATCGCGACGCGGCGAAGAATAATGTAGATACTAACATTGCACTTGTTGGATTTCGGTTTGTGGGTAACAATGTCAATCAAATTATTGCTTGAACCATAGCACACAAAAAGCCGTATTCTGGGCCTTTGCTTTGATATTCCAAAAGTTCACTGTAATAGTGTGCCACGCTGTGTGTAGTTAGACCATTGGTGCTTCAACCAAATTAACCAAAACCCAATGGCTAAGTAATATCAAGAGTTCATTATGAATCATTAAAGAAGACTGTGACGATCATGCCACACCAATGCTACATGCGCTGTGGAGACGCGCAGTTTATCCCCTCTTTGGTTATCCCACTTTTCGGGTTAGGAAGAACTACATTTTCCACTTTTATAATGTCCCGCTAGTTTTTGTCCTGCATTACCCACTTTCTTTCTGTTGGTGTTTGTCCCTCACGAAAGTTGAGGGAGCGTATCAACCAAAGTTGGAAATGCAGGACAACAATTGGGAGGGGGGAGGACAAACGTGGGAAACTTGTACCACCGCTCCCGAAAAGTGAGGCAGCTAAAGGAAAATTAGACCGCGTCATTACGCAGTGTATATAACGTATTTCGCATGAGTTATACAATATTCTTCAGTGCTTCACTATGAACTCCTGATCATATCAAACAGCAGCTGACAACTCTTGAGCAATGGATGGAGAATATCATTCATGATTTTACGGAGTAAATAAGTTGGGAAAACTGTGTATCATCGGGAACCCACGGCACATGATGAGCGGACGTAGTTGCCTGGAGCACGAATTTTGATCCTGTTACTGCAAATTTACATAGCCACGTCATGTACTTTATTGGCACACTCAAATCTACTAATTCTGTCCATCACACTGATTTCATGCATCGTACGTCGATTTATGTAGCGAAAATTCATGTTGAAATTTATAGAGATATGTTGAAAATTGCAATTGAAGCAGCACAAATATTGGGGGAAAATTGCACCACCCATCATTCCAGCAAAATTATCAGCAATATCACTCGTATAACAGCCCAAGTACTCCTGAGAGGTGCAGCAAATTCCAGTGGGAATAAAAAAATTCAATATCCTAAATTCCTGCGGGAATCTAAATTATAATTTTCAGTGTTCCCAGTAGAATTTCAAATATTCAAAATGTCCGAATTAGTCTTAGTCTAAGTTCACCTTAGTCTTAGACGTAGGCTTGGCCTCCGTATAGATAGCCGCAGCAAGGGTGGGGTGGGATTGTTACGCGACGTGGGGGATTAGGGAGAGACTATAATGTCGAAATTATTAAAAGTTTCTAATTTTCCTCAATTTTGCCCAATTTTCTATACTTTTTCTAATGTTTTGCTAAATCTTTTCCTTACTTTTAATAATTTATGCCTATGGCGAGGTGTAAAGGATACGTCGCTAAGTGGGGTTGACGCATCTCTTATTTGTTATTCGTTTTTGCAGAACTTGGTAGGGTTTTGAAACTGCGATCATATTTTTAAATAATGAATATCAAGTCACTTATATTTATTTTCAGCTATTTTTTTCTGAATTTACACATTTTTACGATAGACAAAATCTGTTTGAAACCATTTATTCACGAGAAGATATTTCACTATCTAACTTATACAGAATCGTGTGTGTAATGACAAACAATTCAAACAAACCTATGATAGCTATGGCAATATCCTTAGCCAGCGGAGTAATGCAAACCGTGCTAATACTTTAAATATATGTCAATTTAGGATAATCAATGAAATATTCGGATTGCCATATAAGTGCGGTAATTGGCAAACGCCGAAATAGTGATGGGGAAAATAATCTCAAAGGACAACATAGGATAATTTTCGTTAAGGATAGTAAAGGCGTATTCACAAGCTCAAACTTTTTATGAAATTTTGATCAAAGTTTGAAAGCTCTTTTTTGCATTTTTGGTAAGTTTGAATGTGCGAACACTGTTCAAACTCTTCCTGTCGCCAATCACCGACAAGATTCAAATTTTGTTCTCACATTTTGAAATATCGCAATTTGTTGTTAAAAGTTACCGTCCAATTTTGATCAAAATTTGATCAAATTTTGAGCTCAAAATTTGACCAAAAAGTTTGAGCGTATAAAATCAGTTGGCCTTCCGTATATGCGCATTTAAACACATATTACTAATAGTCATACTTCTGAACACGCCAATAACATATTTATTCCCGTTAGAAGAGACCGTCCTAAAATTGTCACAGTTAAAATACGAAAATTTATCTCAACAAAGCGTGTCCTTACCAGCTGCAAGCAGTACAAATAAAGTTGTAAGTATGAATTGAAAGTAGATGTTAGCCGAAAAATGGGATCTAAAACAAATTTAAATTAACATATATCGTTGCAATATATTCTTGATATATTATGACTGACTACAAAAACTCAGTTCTTTTAAATTCAAACCTAAAACCATATGCAACATAGACAGAAGATACGGGTGCGTGCATAATGGCTACTTCAGCTTTGGATGTAAGGCTTGGTGTAAGGCTTGGTTTAAGCTTAGTTGGAGGCTTAGGATTAGTATTATTTGAGGCTTAGCCTTTATAAGGCTTAACCTATTCTACGCTAGAAACTAAGTCTATGTTTTAGATTAAGACTATGTCTTAGGACCTTAATTTCAGTATAAGCAAAGCTTAAATTCCCAAACTGGGCGGGTTCTTAATTTTCATGTTCACAAAATTCCTAGCTTTCCCAGAATCCTATTTTGTAGTTCCGAAGGGTTCGCAGTTTCCAACTTTCTCAATATTCGCGGATCTCATTTTCCCAAATAGACTCTTCCTCAAGTTTCCAGTTTTTCACTTTTCTAAATTCCTGGTTTACCAATTAACCAGCTTCCCAAATTCCCACTTTCGAAAATTCCTAGATTTCCAAATTCCCCATTTCCTTAATTACAACTTTCGTAGTTTCTCAGTTCCCAGTTTAATTCAATTTCCGCAATCCTAATATATTGTTGATATATTTCAACTTAGCACGGTAACAGGATTTTTTTTACCCAGTATGTCCATATTCCGTCCGTGGCTTTCTTTGTTATCCAACAACGCCATACTATGAAGATAGCGATTTTTCGGCTTTCTGGAAAGGAACAGTGAAACCCGTTGTTCGAAAGATCACAGCCGTTCATAAACATTAGTCATCTCAACTTAAAATTGATTGAATAACACACAGTCATGGGCCCTGGGTAATAAATTTTGGTATTGTAAAAGTCTAAAGATTGGTTCAGTTAGATTTAAAACTAAATTTAAATAATTTTGGTCAGCGTTGGCAAGCTCGAGTAATTGTGCCATCCACGCTTAAGTATACCGTGGCAAGTTCGCATAACGAGCCGTGGTATAACGTTACCATAAAGTTACTATAAAGTAGTGACCCTTAATTCGTAACCGAATATTAATAACGAAATTTTCATACCACCAAACCCCTTACAGTATAATAAGACAAAATTATCAAGACCGTACGAAAAAATAACGAAACTCGTAGTCGTAGGAAAGAAGAAAAAAACCATATCAATAATAATAGTAAAAATCCAATAAGTAACACAATGACTCTTTACACAACAAGTATATATATAACAACACTAATACGACGTTTCTCTCCAAAGATGGCGACTCGCGCATGCGCAAAAATATTACCGAAAGCCAACATTTTACATCACAGGAAAAAGGTAGCTAAATAATTTTATTTATTAAATAATTATTATTTAATAGTAATGTTTGTAAAATTTTAGGAAAATTATAGAGACTTTAAGAGTATGAAAAGGGTAGTTTAGGGATACTCCATAGGAATTAGGTAGGTTTCTGGATAGGTATGGTAGGTTAGGACCCCAATGAACAGTTTAGAGGTTTAAGAAATCGTATAAATTTAGAAAAGATTAAATATTGAGGTGTTTAATTTTGGAAGGAAATGGTTAAAATTATGGAACGCCAGAGGTTAGGAAACATAGGATTAGGGGACGATTAGGGTGTTGTTGGTCCAGGGAAAAGATGAAATGTAGTCCCATAGTAAGGTAGAAGTTGTCCCCAACTAATGAAACCCGAAGATATTTAAAAATAAAAGGAAAAAGTAGATTTTTTAGGTAAAATGGAGTATAGTGTCATGGTATAGAGGTAATGTATCGCCAAATAGAGGTAAGTAAGTAGCCCACCCAAGTGGAAATAGAGGTCGCCTTACCGAGAAGGGAATATAATATACCCCATCAAGAGGAATTAAGGAATCCGAGAAGGTTATGTTGTTTGAACCAGAAATAAGGAAATTTATAAATTTGTGAATTCCGACCCGTATTTAGGAAATAATAGTCCCCAAAATAGGAACAAAATGGGGTGGTTACCCAAAGTGCGGCCGCGTGCCATTCCGCTCGGGAAGCATAACCACCCCCCTCTTGGGAAAGTTTTGGAAATAGAGTTGTTCTTGGTATTTGGTTGAAAATATTGAGTATTATCAGATTTTAGTTTCAAATTA